>SNQJ01S0088352.1:169311-181060 GCA_010110895.2 Picea sitchensis
AGGGTTTTCTAAAGGCGATGAGGCTGCCTCAAGCTTTAGCATGGGTTAGTAATAGTTTTGAAGAAAAACGTTCGCTTAAAAACATTTTTGATAAACTATGTTTGTTTAAAAATGTTTTTGAAGTCACAAGAGTGGAGGGATCATCCATGATCATGAGTTGGTAGTTCCTGAAGCCGGGGCCCTTCGTATCAAGTAGCCGAAATAAAATAAATAATTTACTAACACGATTAATGATAAGCAAGTTGGAGCAACCCGCACACTATAGTTTCTTTGGTCAATAAAAAAAGTTTGAAATTTTTAATTTTTAAAAGTTTTTGATTAATGATTTTCAAACCATAATTAGTGAAATGATTGCAGTCATCGTTCTTCTTCGTACTTAATTCATGAACTTTGCAATTTAGTAATAATTTAGAATAATTTTATAATAAGAAATCGTAATTTGAATAATTTCCAAAAGTGGAAAGAAATTGCATTTCTAACATGAAAAAAACACTCGTAAAAAGAAAGAAAATAAAATTTGAATACAACTAACTTTATATTGGTTTGACGAATATTTTATTCTTAAACAACATTAAATTTGGATGAATAATTTATTCTTAAATGGAAAGACAACACAATAACTCTCAATATGGATCATTCCATTCAAGTTATTCATCTTATTACATTTAAAATGTCACAATATGGATTAATTTTAGTGTTTACCTCTTACTTTATGAACGTGAAACTTAATCTTTCATGTTTTTATTACTTAATTCAATGTCATCTTCTTGTATGTCACAAATATTGATGTCAACCTCATAAAATTATTGCTCTCTAAATGYGGCTATGTGAYACACTCTTCAATGTAAAGTACAAGACCAACTTCAAACACAAAATATATTTCTCTTGACATCTCTAAAATAATGTTAARTTAATSGAAATCAATTTTTCACTTTTAAATCGTGTTGTTATATCACATTGTTTTAGAGTGAACCTCTTAAAATATTACTATTAAAGTCTCTCATTATGCAATAACATTGACATTCAATTCAACGATATGCGCGATTATAACTCTCACAATGTCCATTGCATTGTGACTAACATTGCATTATGATGAACATGTCCCTACGTCGCATTCTGATGAACATTTTCCAACGTCACAATGTGACAACCATTTCCCAATGTCTCATTGTGACGAATGTTTCCCATCGTCACAATGTGACGAACATTTCCCTTTTGTTATCAATGTCCTTAGGAAAAATATAAATCATTAGTTGTAGAAATGTTTAAAAGTAAAACATGATTCCATACATCTCATTGTGACTAACATTTCCATTTCAAAATTTCCTTCTATCTGATACAACCTATGGGGGTCTATTGCAAGAACTACAGGTGTTGCTTGTTTATTTATTTCTATCAGAATATGGGCACAAGATTAGGTTTTTGGATTACTTTAGGTTCGCTGATAGGTGGTTGTGGTTGTTCTGTGATGGGTGAATTGGAAATGCAGAGAATATGGGACGAGGTGGGAGAAATAGAATCATAGAGGGATAAGTTGTTGCTACAGTGGGAGCAGGGGTGCTTAGATTCTTATAAGAGGAAAGTGGATGAAGCTAGCAAGCTCAAATATCACCTTCATTTTCATATCGTAGAGTCCGATATTGAACTAGAAAATGTCACTTCTATTATTGGAGAGTGCTCATTCTTTAACAGAGTGGACAGACCAACGTGCACATTAAGGGATCAACTTGCTACCATATCACCGACTTTGGTGGAGATGGGACATAAAAAGAAAGAGAGGGTCACTTAGTTCTGGGATGTTCAAGAGAAGATTAATAAGATCAGCAGGGAATTATTTGGAAATAATATGCGCGATGATACCAGAAAAAAAAACCCTGTTGTTGATGAACGAGACCTATCAATGAAGAGGCTCGACGAGTTCCAGCTTAAGCTTCAAGGGCTTCATACAGAAAAGAGTCATCAATTATAAAAGTGACTTACCAGGTTAACACTATATGTGATATTTCAACTGTCTTGGCGGTCGATTTCATCAAACTTATTACTGAAGTTCATCCAAGATTAATTGATTCAAGGGATAGTCAGTCAAAAAACATCAGCGATGACACCCTTGCCAGGTTAGCTTGAACAATACATTCCTTAAAAGAAGAGAAGCAACAAAGGTTACAAAAGGTAATGCTAGATATGAATGGAGACATTCTTGTTGGTAGCTATAGACTGATTCTGGCTTCTTATGCCTTTCAAGTTTCAAGTTTCAATTGTTTAGTTAACGGGTTTGAACCCTAGAGCTGAAGAATACCATGCTGTGGGAAATATTGTCTCTGCTAAAAAATAGGTTAAAGAAGAATGAATCTAAGTGAGTTTGATATTTAGAGATATAATTATGCTGAGCTCAGTGAATGGCTAGAGGTATGTTTTTATGATGATAAAATTTCAGTGTTGTTACATTTTCCAGTTCCTTCAGAAAATTAAAAGATATTGTATGTTTCTTAGCAGTTCGGGGACAGTGGGATGACCTTTGTGTAACAATCCAAATTGGCACAAAGACAAAATTCTGTTGTGGGTGGTCAAGCCTAGGTTTCAATTTTGAAATTGGGCTCTGATACCATGTCTAAGGCTTCTCCAGGTGGAGCCTTATAAAACATAATTTTAAATAGAGGAATGCTATCATAACTTCTTTACAATTCATTATTCAACATATAACTATTCATTATTCGGCATATAACCATGTTCAACAGAATTAAAATTTATGAGAAACATGATAATAAACCACATATTCAACATATTCAACAACATGATAATAAACCACATATTCAACATATTCAACAACATGATAATAAACCACATAACACAACATAATAATGAAAATACATACCTCCAACTGATGCTATTGTTGTTATCCAACTCTGCTCTACCCAAAACTGACTAACCTCCCATCCAACTAGGAACAAACTATCTGGCTCCCTAGCTCCAATATTCCTTACGGTTTCTTGGCCCTCGAGCCCAAAATTCCCAGCAACAAGTGCCCCTGTGAAAGTCCTCAAGAAAGCTCCTCAAGCAAGAAGCAGTCCCAAAACTGTTTTTCCCTCCACCTTCTCCCTCTATCTTTAAAAAATTCTCAAACCAAAATAAAAATGACCTCCTCTTCCAAGTGCTCCCCTCCTCTCTTATCCTCCTCTCTCAATTCCCCCCCTCATTAATCCCCCAACAACCTTATCCTCCCATTAATTCCCCAACAACCTTATCCTCCCATTAATTACTTCACCCACTTTTAATAATAAAATAATAAAAGATTCAATTACTATATTTTAATAATTAATTAAATTCAAATTTAAAAATTAGGATAAAAATTAATCAATTTGGGTTGTTACATTTAGTTTCACGTGACTTGTTGAATTCTGGATTATTCTAGAGAGAGAACTTGTAGAGTGTGCCCCACACAGAATATTTCTTCTATGGATCTAAATTTTTTACATAGAATAATACAGACTGTACTCTAACCAACACATTTTTTCTTAGTGAATTTGGATCGGTTATGAATAAATTATGACATTTCTACCCAAAACACATGTTTTAGACTAGTTTCAGGACTAGCCACAAACCCTATTTTCCACGGAGTGTAACTCCAAAAATACAATGCCCCACAAGCTAAAATTTGTACCACATATACTTGGATATGTTTCCTCAATGGCCTCTCAATTTCACATTCTGAATCATTCTTGAAAAAACATTATTGCAAAAATGGTGAGATGACCTGTAAATAACATAGCTTAGAAAGAATCATCAAAATAATTTATCCTCCCTTTAATTTCGGCCTTGTCTAATTCACCTTCCCTCTGAAATTTGGCTTAGATATCCTTTGGTTACCTCAGTCACATGTAGATATTCAATATGCTCAAGTGTGATTAAAATGAGAGAGCCTTGCCTCTTGTTTATACTTTCATGTAGCTTCCTCAAGGGGTTACCTTTTAACCATCTTAGCCCAATTTTCTTATTTTACGGCTAACCCACTTCTAACCACTTTCCATAATTAGAAATTTTTCAATTTACTTTATTATTTAAATAATCCTCCTTGACTTTGTCACTTCGCTTTATTATTTAAATAATCCTCTTTGACTTTGTCACTTTGCTTTATTATTTAAATAATCCTCTTTGACTTTGTCACTTCACTTTATTATTTAATGATGCAGATCCCCTACCCCAAGGGGTCTGGTTCACCTCCTGGTCATGGATCTCCTATTCTCCTTGAGCTGAAGCATCCCTCAGGTACCTTCTAGAACCCTTGCAACAAATAACCCATGGGTCTTCCACAGAACCCCGCCTACATGAAGAGGTGCTAGGAACAGGTCCTCTCCCAATACAACCATGTGATATGATCGCGGGCCCAACTCTATCGACACTTTACACTTCGCAGTTTCAGGGATGTTGAGGTGAAGCAACTCAACAAATCCAACTTTGAAATCTTGAAACCTGATTAGGGCCTAGAAAAGGCTAGCCCCCCCTTCAATGCAGTTGATGTGACCCTTCGCTGAGAACTGGGTCCCAACCTTTAAAATTCTCCCGAGATTTCACAATTCAGGAAATCTACGAACAATGCTTCCCCTTTCCTTTCAAAACCTTGACTCCCAAAAGCTGGTGACCTAGATCCAATGGTCCAGATTTCCCACAAATAGACAGCCCTAGCTGCTTGTCAACGTTCTCCTTTTTGGGGATTCAAAAACGATGTGTGCGACTTTCCTCCAGTGCCAAATTTCCTGAATCGTACACACCCTGATTGATGTTTCACAGAGAACGTTAATCGATGACTCAGATCTAACCCTGATTTCATGTATCGAGGTTTTGAAAGACAAGGCTCGACCTTGCTCCCTAATACAAGGAATCCCAAACTCTTGAAACTCAACGGGCGACCCTGATCCCACTGGATCAATGGCTCAGATCTCTTGTGATTATTTCAAGCCGGATGAACCTTCACTGAACCTCCACACAACTTATCATGATCGGGCAACTCTCGTGTTTTTGACACTCTCTCTTGGAAGTGCTCCACCATTCATGCGAGATTCGATGAACCTTTGGTAATTCTTCTATATGTCAACCCGTCTGAACTTAGAGTTTTGCGCGACTCTAATATTCACCTCCCTTCGAGCTATTTGAAGGTTCTAACCCCCCTGAGCTTAGGTTTCTTTGTTGGCTTCCAGATTCAAAGAATCCCTGTGCACACACTTATCACGATACTGTGATAACCTCCAGTTATCCATGATGTTAATTCTGTGCACTCCTCGTAACATATATTCTCCAACCACTCTGTGGGATTGAAGAATTTAAATTCATCCCTCAGCCTGTGCACTCCTTGCACAACATTGTGCCTCAGCCACACCTCTACTGATAAAATCCAACGTTACCCCTCCTGAGATTTCTGAGATAAAAATCAGAACTTTGTCATTCACTCTATGCAAATCTTTCACTGCACTCCTTGCAAGATTTCTCAGGAAGAGAAACAATTGAAACTTATAATTCTCCTCTCACAGAATTCATATATTCACCATGAAATCACAAGCATACACACACATAGAATTGGAACAAAATGCATAACAGAGAATGTAAGAAAACTGTGAACATACCATTCAATAGATGCAAACAATATTTATCACAACACCATGAATTTGGACCAAGCTTCTTTATATTAATCCAAATGCTTTTGTACATGGGTTCTTTAGGAAAAGTTATCTGCCTATACAATCTTACTGTCTTTGTTCCTCTATTCTCTTTCTCTACATCTTATGATGAGAATGATAATAATACTATATAATACATACGAGGGTGTCTTTTATGAATTTTCCCTCCTACTACTCTAAGCGATTATATTAGAAAATAAAAGCTATCTACTTTACATTTATTAAAATTAAATGCCTCCATAACTGACATATGAGAGCAACGCTCAAGATTTGTTTACAATCTTCAAAACATAAATGAAAATACATCCTCCTATTTATTACATTAATTCTTTATCATTCAAATTCAAAATGTTCTCAAAATGTGCGCTAGTGCATTTCTAGTTGTCCTCCACTTCTGTGCTTCCTTACTATGCTCCTGCATCATACTCTGTTGAAAAAGATTCATGGATTCCCATCCATGAGCTCCTACACTATCTATCCATGTTTTTGGATGTCTGCTTCACTTTCCCAACTGGCATCTTAAATCGGGTGTCCCTTCCATTTCACCAAGTATTCAAAATATGTTTTTCTCTAGGTCTTTTTACCAACTCTTTGATCAATAATATTTTCCATATGTGGCCTTTCAACTATAGGCATCTGTTTAACCCATTGGAATTACTTCTGATCCTATGATCTCTCTGTTCCATCTTCTCTATAAGGATATAGATTTTCTATATTGAATATGCACAATATTCCTACCCCATCTGGTAATTCAGTTTCGTAAGAATTTGCCTCAAAATTTCACAAAATCTTACATGGTCCAATTTTCTTCATTTTCATCTTATTGTAGGTTTCCCTTGGGAACCTCTCCTTTCTGAGATTTTCTAAAACCAAATCACCTACTTCGAATTGAATTTATCTTCAGTGTTGATCTGCTCTACGCTTATATTCCTGGCTAGAGTTCTCCAACCGCTCTCTGATTTCACTGTGGAGCTCTTGCATTCCTGCTGCAAAATATTCAGCGCTAGCACTCCAGAATTCATTCTGCTCTAATTCTTTCAACTCAAAGACTCCTCTTGGTTTCATTCCATATACTATCTGAAATGGGCTTTGTCCTGTACTCCTATTGGGTGAATCATTATATGCAAATTCTGCCTGTGGTAGAACCTGATCCCACTAGTTGTGGCATTTAACTACCAAACTCCTTAATAAGTCCCCCAAAATACTATTCACTACCTCAGTCTATCCATTCATCCAAGGATGATATAATGAGATAAAAGATAAATTTTTCCCCAATTTCTTCCATAGGGTACTCCAGAAATGACCAACAAATTTGGTATCTTGATCTGAAATAATACCCTTGGGTAAGCCGTGAAGTCTAACAACTTATTTGAAAAAAAAAATTGCAATGTGAGTTGCATCACTGGTTTTTTAACATGGTACGAAATGTGCCATTTTTGAAAATCTATCGACTACCAAAAATATGGAGTCACAACCCCTCTATGTCCTTGATAGTTCCAATACAAAATCCATTCTTACTGCATCCCATGGCCTCTTTGGTACTAGCAATGGTTGATACAAACTTGTATTTTGTCTTTTCCCCTTTACATGCTGACAAATTCTGCATTTGTTCATGAATTTCTTGACATTTGTCCTCATCCCTGGCCAATAGTATGAGCCATTAAGTTGTGCAAAAGTCTTATCATGGCCAAAATTTCCAACCAATCCCCCACTATGTTTTTCCTTCAAGAGGTTCTCTCTCATAGAGCATATTGGTATATACAACTGGTTTCCCCTGAACAACAGTCCATCCTGAATCAAGTATTTATTCCATTGGCTTCTGTCTCTGAGAACTGGATTCTCACATGCTTCATAGGCTTCTTTAAAATCTGCATCACCTCTGTACATCTCCTTTATATTGTCAAAACCTAATTTTTTCACTCTGAACTCCTGCAGAATCAAACATTTCCTGCTCAATGCATCAACAACCTTGTTAGCAGTTCCAGAAATATGATTTATAACAAAAGTAAAATTCTGCATATATTCAACCCATTTTTCATGCTTCTAGTTCAATTTCTTTTATCGAGTTATGAATTGTAAAGCATGGTTATCGCTAAACAAGACAAACTTCTTTGGAACCAAGTAATGCGTCCACTTCTTCAATGCATGTATGATTGCATAGAACATTTACATATGTGGAATATTCCATCTTGGTCTCGTTCAACCTCTCATTGAAGTATGCAATTGTCTTGTTGTATTGACTTAATACTTCTCCAATCACAATTCCACTTGCGTCGCATCTTACCTGAAACATTTTGCTGAAGTCTGGTAGAACCAGAACCGGTTGTTCAGTTATATTACCCTTAAGAAACTTAAAACATTTCTCTACTTCTTCTATCCAATGAAAATATTTGTGTCTTTTCTTGACTGTGTCCATCATTGTGCACATATCCCACTAAAATTCCTAATGAACTTCCTATAAATACTAGCCAATCCATGGAATCTTCTGATTTAAAAGATACTCCTTGGTGATGGCCAATCTTTGATTGCTCTTACCTTTTCTGGATCCATCTTTAACTCATTCACAAAGATCATGAAACCTAAGTAAATGAGCTTCGCCTTCATGAAAGATGAATTTTTCAGATTTATCAACAATTTATTTTGTTGTAACCTCCTCATTATAGCAACTAAATGCTTCAGATGTTTTCCTTCAGTCTTATAGAAGATTAGTATATCATCAAGATACACGATTACAATTTTTCCAATGAAATATTTCAAGACTTCGTTCATCAATATCATAAAATTATTGGGCGCATTCGTCAAACCAAACAACATAACAATCCATTCATACAGTCCTTGATTTGTTTTGAATGTTGTCTTCCATTCATCACCTTCCCTTATTCTAATCTGGTGATATCCGCTTTTCAAGTCAATTTTTGAAAAAACATTTGCTTCACTCAAGCAATCCATCAAGTCATCCAACCTGGGTAAAGGAAATATATACCTAATGGTAATCATGTTTATATCTCTCAAATCTATACACATTCTCCAACCACCATATTTCTTTAGACTTAATACTGTAGGTACAACGCATGGACTCAAGCTTTCTTTAATCAACCCTTTATCCATCAAATACCAAACTTTTTTCTTGACCTCTTCATTCTCTTGTGGTGTCAATCTATACGTTGCTTTGTTTGGTAAACTTGCTCCCAGTATAAGGTCAATGTGATGACTTATGCTCCTGATGGGTGACAACAAACAAGGTAATTCATCCACCACTATATCAGTGAAATTTTGCAGCAGTTCCTAAATTTCCTCAGGTAGGTCATCCGTCAAAGTACTGGTCAAGATGACTCTAGGTTTTCTAACCACAACAAAATGCATTTCTTCATCTTTATTGACTTCATCAAGAAGTTCCTTCCTACTCATGAGAAGTATAGTATTGCCTGTCTCTATTTTTACCTCGTCTTTAATTGGCAGTAACATATGCGTCCTGCCATTCTTCTCCAAGGTGTAAGTGTTCTTCCTCCCATCATGAATAACATTCCTGTCATATTTCCATGGTCTTGCCAACAAAATATGATAGACATCCATGGGAATAACATCACATAAAATTTCATCCTTATATCCCCCTATCTTAAATTCAACTAAACATTGTTTAGTGACAGTTACTTGATGTCCCTTTTGTAACCATGAGACTTTGTATTGGCTCAGATGTGAAACAATATCCAATTCCATCTTCTCCACCATTTCCGTGGATACTAAATTATCTGTGCTTCCACTGTCCACTATTACCTTGCATACCATGTCCTTGGTCTTGCAAGCAGTCCTAAATAAACTGTTCCTCTAGACTGGATTTTCTATCTCTTTCTCTGACTTTAAGAGAATTTTTCTCATCATTAGTGACCTTCCACCTTCTGCATCTTCTGCCTCAACATTTCTCCCTTGTGCTTCTGAAATGTGAGCTTCACCTCCTTCTCTTTTTCTATCGGGGAATTCAAAAGACTTGTGTCCGATTTTTCCATATACAAAACACTTTACCTCACCTCCTCTGCCTCTTCCTCTTCCTCTTTTTCACAGAAAAGTGTTCCTGTCAACATATTTCCTTCCTTGCAAACTTCCTCCTCTTTCAAGGTGAGTATGAGGTTTCTTTTCTTCTTCCTTCGGATTTTGTACTCTATCCTGGGAAATTTCTTTGTCTCTGTTCTGGCTTCTACCTCTGCCTCTTTGTCCTTGCTTCCAGGTCAACTTTTCTTCAGCCTTTAGAACAATCTAATAAGCATCTTCTACATTTCTAATCGTCACCATGCTCATCTCATCCTGAATGTCATATCTCAGAACATTCATGTATTTGGCGACCTTCTCATCATCACTTTCTCGATGACCTACTCTAATGTTTATCCTGTATAATTCCTCAATGTATTCCTTCAATGTCATCCCCTTCTATCTCAAATTATTCATTCTTCGAAATAGATTGATTTGGTAATCTCTAGGTATAAATTTGGCTTTCATCTTTGCAACCATTCTATCCCAGCTTTTGATTTTTTGCCTGCCTTTGCAATGCTTGTCAGCCTGCAATTCATCCCACCACAGTGTTGCATTCCCTTTAAGTCTAGTGACAACATGTTTAACTTTATTGTCTTCCTCGACATCCTCATAGTCGAAGTATTTATCCAGGGCTCTAAACCAATCTAGAAGCTCTTCAACATCTAAGTTGCCTTCATACATTAGAATGTCCATATTTTCCCTAACACCTATTCTTGAAACAACTCTGAATAGATGTTCTTTTGCAACGTCTTTAGCTGCAACTTCTTCTTCATTTCCCACCTCATTCTCACTTCCATCCTCACTGACATCTCTAGCTTCACCAGTCTGCCTTTGTGTCGTCTCCATGGCATCTAATCAAGCACGAAGTTCTCTCATCTCTCTTTCCACAGCTGGATTGGGCATTGGTTTATCATGACATCTTCTGGGTGGCATTGTTCGAGTCTATTCCTTGTAGAATTCAAATCACAACTTTCCTTCTGTCTCCTTTCTACTACATAAACAAATATTGTAAGCTATGATACCACTTGACGCAGACCCCCTACCCCAAGAGGTTTGGATGACCTCCCATTCACGGATCTCTTGTTCTCCTTGAGTCGAAGCGGCCCTTAGGTCCCTACTAGAACCCTTAAAACAAATAACCCATGGGTCATCAATAGAACCCCGCCTACATAAAGAGGTGCTAGGCATGGGTCCTCTCCCAATACAACCACGTGATATGACCGCAGGACCAACTCTATCGACACTTCGCACTTCACAATTTTGGGGATTTTTAGGTGAAGTGACTCAACACCTCCACCTTTGAAATCCCAAAACCTGATTAGGGCCTAGAAAAGTTTAGCCCTCCCTTCAATGCAGTTGACGTGACCCTCCACTGGGAATTGGGTCCCAAGCTTTAAAATTCTCCTGGGATTTCTCAATTTGGGAAATCTACAAATAGTGGTTCCCCTTTCCTTTCAAAACCCCGACTCTTGAAAGCTGGTGACCAATATCCAATGGTCCATATATTCCACAAACCGATGACCCTAGCTACTTTTTGGCATTATCCTTTTTTGGGGATTTGAAAATGATGTGTGCACCTTTCCTCCGGTGCCAAATTTCCTGAACTGTACGCGCCATGATCGACAATTCACATAGCATGTTAATCAATGACTCAAATCTAACCCTGATTTCACATATTGGGGTTTTGAAAGACAAGGCTCAACCTTTCTCCCCAATACAACAAATCCTGAACTCCTGAAACTCAAAGGGCAGCCTTGATCCCACTAGATGAACGAATCAGATATCTTGTGAGTATTACATGTTGGATTACTGAGAGGGGGTGTGAATCAGTAATAGCATGATTATAATCATTTTTCTTCAAATGTTATATCAATGTATAATTATTATCCAATAATGAGTAGTAAGAAATAAACAATCACACACATACACAGTACACCAGTCTTTTACGTGGAAACCCAAATCGAGAGAAAATCACAAAATGATTTTTATTATATGTCTTGAAGAATTACATTCATTGGAAGCACCAACTTCCTTTGTTTTCCAGCTGCAACTAG
>SNQJ01S0088353.1:13476-33494 GCA_010110895.2 Picea sitchensis
ATACTTTTACCAAACCTCTTCCCAGACAAACATTTGAATATCTCAAACAAAAGTTGGGAGTAATATCCCTCTCATCTTGTTAGCAAATAAGCACAACTTGGGGGGAGCATACATTTTCCATTGATGTCGAAGGGGGAGAATTATAGACAGGGGGAGAGTTGGAGACATGGGGAAGATAATTACAGATAGGGAAGAATTGCAGACAAGGGATATTTTTTTCTATTTCTGCAGGATTATATGTTTTTGAGTACAGGGTTTTCATCAATGACAAATGGGAATATTGTTGAATAAAAAAATTTCATTGATGTCAAAGATAAGTAAGTATTCAAATATAAATGTGACTTTAATAAATACAAAAGTGGAAAAGTTAAGTGGAAGCGGAGTTTACGTAAAAGTGGATTAAAAAAAAGGTAAAAGTGAAAGTGGGGTTTACGTAAAAGTGAAGCAAACACGAAAATGGATTAAAAAAGGTAAAAGTGAAAGTGCACATGGTATTTGCACATGGATTTAAAACCCATGGTGGTATTTCACCCATGGTATGTTAAAAAGTGAATAAAAAATTAAAAAGAAGAAAATTTGATTATTATTTAATAAAAGTCGTGTCTTTTCAAATGAACATTATTTTTCATGTAAATCTTATGGTAAGGTATAAATGGAGAAGAGAGTTATGAGAAAAAATGTGTGTGTGTGAAAATGTAATATTCTTATGCATACCATTTGAGGAGTAATGATTGAATATCATTCAAGGAGCGGCGATTAAATATTAGTGAAGATCATATATGGTGTTTTAGAAAATAACTCTGTCATTCTAGCAAGCAAAATTGGTAAAGGAAGATTTAAGGCAGAAGTAGAAGCAAGAAGATTTGGTGAAGGCAGAGCGAAAGCAGAAGGAGCGAGCGTCGCGCTGATCTGGTAAAAGTAGGAGTGAGTGTTGAGCTAATATGGCGAAAGAAGAAGTGGTGAGTGCAGAACAGATCTAGTGAGAGTATAAGTAATAAGAAAACCAATGAAGGAAATGCAAATGAAGAACTTGTAAGTAGGTTGGTGCCTACATTATAAACGGCAAAGGGGATTGGTGTCTCCTATAGGTCGGTGCCTACAAATAGCAAAGGGGATTGGTGTCTCTTGTAAGTCGGTTCCTACAAACAACAGAGGGGATCGATGTCTCTTGTAGGTCGGTGCCTACAAATAATAAAGGGGATCGGTGTCTCTTGTAGGTCGGTGCCTACAAAGAACAGAGGGGATCAGTGTCTCCTATAGGTTGGTGCCACCACTATCATTTATCTCTTTATCCTTTGACCACTATTAGAATTTGTTTCTCCAAGTTAATTTGTTGCTATAATTGACTCCATAAGCCCAAAAGGCACTAATTTATACTTGCTCTCGTGAAGGATTGATCAAACAAATATTACATTTTATTCTACTAGGCTCTTACTAACCTTTACTAACCCTAGCTTAACTAAATTAACTAATTGTGTTGTTGTTGTTACAAATATTTTACTATAGGCATCTTAAACCTTGTAATTTGTGGCATACACTCAACTAACATTGACTTAACACACTCAGAAATTTATTTAAGAAAGTGCTAATTGATCTATGGAATAAATGCTAAGTTTCATTGTGCTTTAATGTTATTTTGACTAGTGTTTCTTGTGGTTATTACAAAAGATTAATTGTTGTTGTAAACTGATAATTTGTTTCATTTTCACTTCGGCCACTACTTATTTACATTGTCTATTCTCATTGAGGCTTTATTATCATAATTGTACTTGGAAATTGCTATATACATGCTATATTGTTTTTGTTCCGGGAAGGTACACCAATTACTTCTCTTTGCATCAATTTCTTAGACATAGACATTCTTGACTTGGGTGACTAGTGAGAGGGGGGTATATCTTGGCCATATCCTTAGCTTACATAGCCCTTTAGGTCACCAGGCACACCTCCCTTGGGTTGGACCTCCATCCATCCCTAAAAGTGGGGATTTCTCACTAAGGTGACAATGGTGGGATATCATGTTGTTACGCCAATTTCACCTACTCATCTTAGGCTTTGGACAAGTACAAATTGTGTGATAACAACCCCTAGTACAGAAGCCCTATTTTTCTGGTTTTAAGAACATGTGACTTGGGCATTAAATTCTTATGTACCTCTATATGATCTAATGGCTAGTTTTGATTTTCTACAGTGCTAAATGGTTAGGCGTCTCAGTATGTTTATGTTTACAGTTCAAATCGTGTTATTTTGTGTATTGTGTTGAGAACATAGACCATACCTAAGGTGCAGTTCCACCGGTCTAAAGTGCACTTTGAAATCTAACATATTTTCAGAGCTTGAGGTTCTAAGAAGGGCAGTTGGATCTAAGTTATTTACACATGTGGAAGCTCTGAAAGGGAGTTGTAGCAATGTTGAGGAGCTAGCTCTGAGAGGGAGCTATAGTCACTGTTGCAGGTGGCAGCAAGTCATATGGTCTCTGGTTTGAGACATGGAGCAGATAATTCAAGTGAGGAGTTGTGGACTGTTATCCCCATTTTGTGGGATAACTAAGCAGATGATATCTCAAGGCCCTCATAATGCAGATATGGAGTGTTGAGAGACTACATGACCAACAGTGTCCACTTGCAGATACAGAAGCCCGCTTTATCACCACATTTTGATCCATTGTCGGCGCATCCACCACACTAGCTAGCTTATAGAAGACAAACGGGTCTTGCTCCATACAGTACAAGTCATGTATTGTGGCAGGTAATCACCCTAATATTTAAGGCATTTAAACATGTTGTATTTGAGATACTTTTGATTATAGAACACCTGCTTGGACATTATTCTTTTTAACCCTGTTTCGTCTTGGTGAGTGTCATAGATTTCCTAGTAAGTAGCCAACCTTTTGGAAATGCTTGTGACCAGGGGTCCCTTGAGGGGTTACCGTACCATTCCCAACCATATTTAACACTTTCTGCTTATTACACTCCCACCATGTTGTCTTCTTGTAGGCCCTTTGACTTTAGTGACCCAAGAAGGGCATGTACCTCATTTCATGGGAAGAAGGGGTTGAAGGCCCAGAGGGATTGTTGTTGGCTAAAAAGATAAATCCCTAGATATAGACCTTCCAAATGCTTTGCCCAAGAATCCCCGAGAAAGAAATGAAACACTTCTCTGTAAGAAAAGGGGGGGCTACAAAAAAAATTGATACCGAATGCTTAAGGGGTTAGATGGAGGATGGGAGGTCTCATCACGAGCCGACCTATCATGATCATGGGTATTTAGCGGTATGACATTACCATCATCTGGTCACCAAGCCAGGGTAGTGGTGCTCAGTTACACAACTGAGAGAAAGGGAGTCTCATCACGAGCCATTCTTATCATTTTCGCGAGGTATTTGTGAATGACATTGTCGTTATCTCGACACTAAGCTAAGACATTGGCCTTCAACCCGTTCCTTAAAACATGAAAGAAAGAAAGAATGGAAAGAAGATGGGCTTGGAAAAAGTGCATCGCAAACGAAGGTACCACACACCCTCTACAAAGGCACCCATGAATGAGATAATACGAGCCCTTATATGTCATGAAAATCATTGACCTGTGAAATATAAACCCCTTCCACCTCATCATCCACTACATAACTTTGAAATTCCATCCTTGGGAGCATCCCCTACTTGAGGGTTTTGGTCTACCCAATAGGACTTCTATGACACCCCTCCCATAGTCAAACTTGGTCAATTGTATAGGGTTTTTAAGTATTTGTTTAATTTGATGAGGTAGTTTTGATGCACATGTTTAGGTGCCTTGCCTATTAGATGTGGTTTACACTTGTCATGGTATATTTTACTTGAGATCTATGGAGGACGTACCCTTTTGTTTTGCAGGACCTTGTTTGGTGGCCAGTTTTGGGAGAACAAGCCTAGCTTGGGCTTCCATGGGGCAAGGAGCCCACAAGTTGGATGTTGTAGGCCCGCACATGGGATCAAAGAAACATGCCTTTGTAGGCTTACATGGCATCATGGAGGATATTATCCATCCCCTATCACGCAAACAAATTGCCTATGAGAGGCAAAACGTCATCTTTTGAGGGTTGACGTTATGTTTGAGGGGGTTTGATGGTGATGTAGTTGTTTCACATTGACACTTGGCATATTTTCACTGGAGGATACATGGATTGACCCTAGCACTTGATGAGGAGGCTCAAGGAGCCCCAATGACCTCCATTTTCCTCTCCAACGACTTTCTCAAGTGGTCAAAACATCCCCTAAAGAGGTGACATCATCTTTTTTTTAGGGTTTCTATTCTGTTAAAGTGAAAATTAAATATTACTATTTAATGAGAGGGGTAAGATGAGGGTTGCTGACCCCTTATTTTATGGTTTCCCCTTGCTAAGTAGACAAACTATGTTTTAAGGTTTTTGTATAAATAGAGATCATGTGAATCTCATTTCATAACATAGCTCTCCCTTGTGGAGAAGGATACTTAGCTGAAATTTTCACTACTCTTGGAGCATTTGATCTCTCTCTTGCAATTTGTATGGTTTTCTCTTGCTATTGATGGATAAAACTGGTGCGCTACACTTGGATGCCTTCTCTCATGCTTGTTGATGCAATTTTCTTGGTCACTTAGGGTTTGATCTTGCATTTATTTGGAATTGGTAAGGAAATTTTGCACTTGTTGTCTAAAATTCTTGCTTCTTCCATAATTGTTGGTGGATAAACCCTTGGAGGAGTATAAGGGCATACACCCTCCCCAAGATTTCATTTATTTGTTTGTGAAAGGCCATTAATTGCAAGGTTTCTTGGAGAACTACAAGGATGTATACCCTCCAAGTTCACCTTTGTTTGTTTCACAAACCCTACGGAGTAAAAGGGCTTACACCCCTAGGTTCTTTGTGGATCAAGCTCTTACATCCAAGGTCATTTTGTTGCATGGGGTTTTGCTAAGAGAAGTAAAAGGGCTTACACCCTCTTAGCATTTCCTAGTGGACCTAGCTTGCCTTGGGGAGTAAGAGGATTTACACCCCCAAGGACTTAGTCTAGTCTTCACATTATTTGTCCCCACAACCCAATAGTAAGGCACTAATCATTTTTAATTTGCATTGGAGAAATAAAATTGTTGCATTGGGATACGTGAAAACACGAAGGAAGCAACTTGTTCAAATTGTTTTCTTTCCTTGATGTTCTAGGCTTGCTATTGCCCCTAGGGTGTCTCAATTGGCTAAGTGTTTCTTTTTGTTGTTATAAAATTATGCTACAGCCATCAGGGTTGCAGCAAATTCTCTTTTGCAAGCTCAATTTATCACTCTTTTACCATTGGAATTAGTTGGGAAGTTGCTATTATAAATCTACTTGATGTTAGTTGTTGTTGGGAAATCTTTTGGTTGATTTCTTGGCGTAAAAGGTGTTAAATGTGTTGTTGTAGAAAAACACTGCTACAGCCACTTGGCTATCATAAATATACTCTGAAAACTTATCTTTACAGCCATCTAAATACCACTGAAGTTTTGCTAAAGTGTTGAGAATTTATCTACATGTTTTATTGTTCATAACTCAACTAATCTTCGATGCTTTAAGTGGCTTGTTTTGCAGTAGTTAATTGATTTCATTGTTGATATACATCTTTTTTTACTGCTGCAATTAGGGACAACAAGCTTAACTTGTTGGTCCACCTAACATATACTACGCACAATTGGTTTTTGTTGTGTCTCGGGAAGGTATAAACACTCTCAACAAGTACCCAAGGACTTGACAACCTTAAACCTCTCTTGAGACTCATTCTCAATCCTTCTTCCATCTAGTGACTTGACCTATAGGGGCTTCCATTCATACATCTCACTTTCCATTTCATTTCCCCCTAGGGTCATTGGGATTCTCCCCTTGAGGTGATTCTATCATCTTTAAAGTGATGGGAATACCTGCCTAAGGTGACAGTGGGTAGGTGTTCTCAAAGTTATTGTCATTTTGGTGGTTGGGTCGAGGTTTTCCCAACCTACAACTTGTGCGATAACATTTTGGCATCATTGTCGGGGAGGATTTCGAATCCTCTTTCGAACCCTAACGACACTTTGGCAAACTATCCTAAAGCCTTTTCCCTAGCTTGTCCGACGACTCCACCCAAGGGACATTCCCTTTTCACCTTTTTTATTATCTCTTATTGAAGCTCATCTGGCAACTCCACCTTCCCTGAACCCTTCCTCTTCCAAGAATTTCCCCCCTGGGAGGTTCAAACCTTCTAAGGTCTACCAAAGAAGGCCTCCCCTCAAGTCTCTCGTTGTCAGAACCCTCTTCCATA
Source organism: Picea sitchensis (assembly GCA_010110895.2). Taxonomy (NCBI): domain Eukaryota; kingdom Viridiplantae; phylum Streptophyta; class Pinopsida; order Pinales; family Pinaceae; genus Picea; species Picea sitchensis. The sequence goes on from SNQJ01S0088353.1 coordinate 19,753, forward strand.
GTACCCTTCCCCTTGCTCCAATGGATCACCCTTGGGAAAAATACCTTTATAAACCCCTTAACATGGCCACCATCCACGAATACTCCAACGCAATGCCAAAATAGTCAAACAAGTGGTTGCCAAAGTTCCCAGGAAATAATGTAGTGATTGTTGAGGATCATATTTACATCATAGGCCGGGACATGGACAATGTAAGCATTGAGCATGAGGATGTAGCCATGAGACTATTGACTTCATCATTAACTAAAGAAGCTCTTGATTGGTATAGAGGCCTTTCGTACAATCACCTCATGTCCTATGAATATTTTGCCAAGTTATTTAAGAGCATATGGTCAACAAAGAAAGACGGTGGGATGCTTGTAGATAAATTCAATCAAATAAAGAAAAAGGAGAATGAGACAGTAAATGAATTCAATGCCAGATTTGACAGGGTGTACAACCAGATTCCGACAGATTTTCATCCTACAGTCGCATTAGTCTGTCTCCTCTATATGAATGTTTTTGAAGGGAAATTTTGTGTCATTATAAAGGACAAGAAGCCCACATCGTTGGCACATGCCAAAGAATACAATGTTGGCATTGAAGAGAATCTCCTTGATTTGAGGGTGGATCCTTTTCAATACCCTTGTGTCAAGGCAGAAGTAAAGACTAAGGTTTCCAGCAGCAGTGCTCCTGATCTGATTTCCCTCTTGACTCAGAAGATAGATCAGATGAACACTCAGTTTACCCAGGTATAGAACCAGATCATGAGTCGTTTGACTACTATAGAAAGAAATCAATCTTCTCCCAGACCTCAGTTTACCAAACAACATAGAGATGCCAAAGGTTGGAAACCAAGGCCTCAACAAGAGGTAAAGGCCCCTGATACTTTGAAACCAGTTGGGATGGTAGACACAGAAGCATGGTGCCTTCCATGCCAAGAACCTCATAGAGAAGATGAGTGTCCCCGACGAGATGAATATTCTCCTAATGGTATGAATTTCATAGATATGATCTGCGTTTTCCAAGAGGAACAAGTCACACAAGAACAAATCAATGAAGCCAAAAGACGGGGGGAAAGAGAGGGGAGACTATGGGCCTTGAATCAGTTAACAGGTGATCAGAAGAAGGAGTTGAGGAGGAGGGAATATTTTACCTACACTAGAATAAATAAAGCTTTAGCCCCTCCGTCACATCCTGCCACTCATCTTTCATCAACAGAGAAGGTGGCCCCACCACCTCCACCTCTAGTACATGATTTGCTTCCTAAGCCATCTCCCACATATGAGATTCAATTGGATATAGATGTTGCAACCATGTTTGGAAATATGAATATGATGGTCCCAGTGACAGAGATGTGCAAGATTCCTTCTGTGAGAAGGGAATTCTTGAAGATATTACAAGTACCGACCGAGAAGGGAGACCCTCCTATCATTTTGAACACTATGTATCTCGATTGGCAAAGAGAGAATAATCCTCCCTTCTATCTTTCATTAGGCATGAATGGCCTCTGCTTGAACAACTTTATGCTTGACTCTGGGGCCTCAACAAATGTCATGTCATTGAAGGTGATGGAATAGCTTGGTTTGAAGACAACACGACCCTATGGTAATGTATGTGGTATTGATTCTAAAAGGGTCAAGGTTTATGGGTTGTGTGAGGACGTTGAGGTATTTCTGATTGATTTTCCACATATCAGCCTCCTCATGGACATAGTAGTGATCGATGTTTCGGATGCTTGGGAATGCTCTTATTGAGGAGTTGGTATGTTGCCCTTAAGGGGTTTCCTTAGCATGAACCTTACCCATGCATACATCCCCATGGGTGATGGCACCTTTGAGATCTTGTACAACCGAGAAAAGAATGATAAGCATGTGATGGATCCTAATGGCCCTGGTTACGTCAATGAGTGTGACTATGATGTGCCTTGACATATTATTGAGTATGATCCATCTGAGTTTCCTTTCATGTAGGTAGACTCCATAGATATGATCCTCCCAGGGACAGATGAATACAAAGATAAGCTTGCAAGATACGAAGGGAAAGAGCCAAGGTCTATCCAAATTTTGAAGAAAGAAGATGAAGAACACGAAGAAGCCATCAAAATGATGGTCAACACAGAGCCTCCTTCCTATCCATACATTGAGAATTATATACCTTACATCAATTTCAGCAAAGGAAGTCTTGCGCTCATGTGGGACAAGAAAAAAGGAAAGCCCAAGAAAGAGAAGAGAGATGAAAGCTCATGGCTTGGCCCTTTCATCGTCAAAAAGAAGTCCGATAAAGAAAAGTACTATTTGACAGCCTTGGATGGGAGAAAGATGTTATTACTAGTGGATGGATCTCTTCTCCAACCTTATGTTCAGGTCACATGAATTCTTTAGGGCCCATGCCCTAGGTAAGTAGGTAGGTCATCTTGGTTTCCTTGCATTTGCATCTTGATTGCTCATATTAGTTTAGATGCATTTCATTTTTCATTTTTCTCTACTTGCATATTGATTTATAAATTTATAAATTTATAAAAAATTTCTTAGTTTAGAGATTTTTGAAAAAATGCTAAAATTTCTAGATTAGTTTTCATTTGGATTTTAATGTATATGGACGAAGGGTGATAGAACCACCCTAGATTTTTTGGTTTCTTGTTTTAGTGTAGGCACAGGTCCACCAGGAGATGTTGCGGTTCTCATGCACTATATGGCAAGCACATGTCCCCAAGTAGGAGCCAAATGTTATCCCCATTTTGTGGGATAACTAAGGAGATGATGTCTCGAGCCCCTCATGTTGCATATATGGAGTGTCGAGAGACTACATGACCAACAATGTCCACTTGCACATATAGAAGCCCAATCTATCACCACATTTTGATCCATTGTCAGCGCATCCACCACACCAACTAGCTTTTGGAAGGCAGACAGATCTTGCTCCATACGATACAAGTCAGGTATTGTGGCAGGTAGTCACCCTAATATTTGAGGCATTTAAACATGTTGTATTTGAGCTACTTTTGATTATAGAACGCTTGCTTGTACATTATGCTTTTGACCATGTTTCACCTTGGTGAGTGTCACAGATTTCCTAGTAAGTGGCCAACCTTTGGGAAAGGCTTGTGACCGGGGGTCCCTTGAGAGGTTATCGTACCATTCACGACCACATTTACCACTTTCCGCTTACTACACTCCCACCATGTTGTCTTCTTCTAGGCCCTTTGACTTTAGTGACCCAAGAAGGGAATGCACCTCATTTCATGGGAAGAAGGGGCTAAAGGCCCAGAGGGATTATTGTTGGATAAAAAAATAAAAGCCTAGATATAGACCTTCCAGATGTTTTGCCAAGGGATCCCTGAGAAAGCAATGAAACGATTCTCTGTAAGAAAAGGGGTACCTACCAAAATAAATGATTATGCATGCTTAAAAGTTTAGTTGGAGGATGGGAGGTCTCATCACGAGCCGGCCTATCATAATCATGGGTATTTAGTGGTATGACATTACCAGCATTTGGTCACCAAGCCAGGGTAGTGGCTCTCAGTTACACAACTGATAGAAAGGGGGTCTCATCACGAGCCAACCTTCTCATTTCCGCGAGGTATTTGTGAATGACATTGTCATTATCTCGACACCAAGCCAAGACAATGGCCTTCAACTTGTTCCTTAAAACATGAAAGAAAAAAAGAAAGAATGGCAAGAAGATGGGCTTGGAAAAAGTRCATYGCAAACGAAGGTGCCACACACCCTCTACAAAGGCACCCATGAATGAGATAATATGAGCCATTGTATGTCATGAAAATCATCGACCTATGAAGTCTAAACCCCTTCCACCTCATCATCCACTACATAACCTCAAAAGACCATCCTTGGGAGCATCCCCTACTTAAGGGTTTTGATCTACCCAATAGGACGTCTATGACACCCCTCCCATAGTCAAACTTGGTCAATTGTATAGGGTTTTTGAGCATTTGTTTAATTTGATGAGGTAGTTTTGATGCACATGTTTAGGTGTCTTTCGTATTATATGTAGTTTACAATTATCATGATATCTTTGACTTGAGATCTTTGGAGGGCGTACCCTTTTGTTTTGCAAGACCTTGCTTGGTGGTCAGATTTGGGAGAACAAACCTAGCTTGGGCTTCCATGGGGCAAGGAGCCCACAAGTTAGATGTTGTAGGCCCGCACACAGGATCACCGAGGTATGCCTTTGGAGGCTTACATGGTATCATGGAAGATCTTATCCATCCCCTAGCACCCAAACGACTTGCCTAGGAGACGCAAAATGTCATCTTTCGAGGGTTGACGTCATGCTTGAGGAGTTTGATGGTGATGGAGTTGTTTCACCGGAGGAGACATGGATTGACCCTAGCACTTGATGATGAGGCTCAAGGAGCCCCAAACAACCTCCATTTTCCTCTCCAAGGACTTGCTCAAGTGGTCAAAACATCCCCTAAATGGGTGATGCCATCTTTTTTTAGGGTTTCTATTGTGTTAAAGTGAAAATTCAATATTATTATTTGATGCAAAGCGTAAGATAAGGATTTTTGACCCCTTATCTTATGTTTTACCCTTTCTATGTGGAAAAACTATGTTTTAAGGTTTTTGTATAAATAGAGATCATGTGAATCTCATTTCATAACATAGCTTTCCCTCGTGGAGAAGGATACTTAGCTTAAATTTCCGCTACTCTTGGAGCGTTTCATCTCTCTCTTGCAATTGTTATGGTTTTCTCTTGCTATTGATGGATAAAAGTGGTGCGCTACACTTGGAGGCTTTTTCTCATGCTTGTTGATGGAATTTTCTTGGCCACTTAGGGTTTGATCTCGCATTTATTTGGAATTGGTAAGGTAATCCTGCACTTGTTGTCTAAAATTTTTGCTTCTTCCATAATTGTTAGTGGATAAACCCTCGTAGGAGTATAAGGGCATACACCCTCCCCAAGATTTCATTTATTTGTTTGTGAAAGGTCATTAATTGCAAGGTTGCTTGGAGAACTACAAGGACGTATACCCTCCAAGTTCACCTTTGTTTGTTTCACAAACCCTAGGGAGTAAAAGGACTTACACCCCTAGGTTCTTTATGGATCAAGCTCTTACATCCAAGGTCATATTGTTGCATAGGTTCTTGCTAAGAGAAGTAAAAGGGCTTACACCCTCTTAGCATTTCCTATTGGACCTAGCTTGCCTTGGGAAGTAAGAGAATTTACACCCTCGAGGACTTAGTCTAGTATTCACATTATTTGACCCCACAACCCAATAGTAAGCCACTAATCATTTTTTATTTGCATTGGAGAAATAAAATCGTTGCATTGGGATACATGAAAACACGAAGGAATCAACTTGTTCAAATTGCTTTCTTTCCTTGATGTTCTAGGCTTGCTATTGCCCCTAGGGTGTCTCAATTGGTTAAGTGTTTATTTTCACTGTTATAAAATTATGTTACAGCCATTAGGGTTGTTGTCACTCAGAATTGAAATGGGCTGCAACAAATCAATCCCGAGGCAACCTCGAACCACTTTGGATTAGAAGCTGCCCTCTTCCAACCCGAGAGGGATCTCTCGAAAAATGTCACGAAATAAATTGAAGTAGCTTGAAAAAGGTGGGCAGATTTATGGGTAAAAGATGGTCTTAGATTTCTGGAGTTTGGGTGTTAAACCAGGGGAAAAGGTCCATTGGGCATGGAGTCAAATGAAAACTGAGAAAAAGAGACAATAACGAAGATCGAATAGGATAGGAGGCTTCAAGAACTAGGTCCAAAATAGTCATTCCGCTCATTTATAGATCAGAAATAAAAGGTATGACCTCATTTGTCTAATTCATTTTAAAAAATCATGAGGATGGATAGAAGATAGGGACGAACAAAACTGAAAGAAAAAGCCAAGCATCTGGTCTTCCTTTCAATAGTAGAAATAGCACTGGAACTTCAAATATTTGAACGCAGGTCTTGTCTCGCTAAAAGACAGAGGAAAGGTTGCGCACAAATAGAACTTGTAAATGGGGCGAAACGATTAAAGCGCAGGTCTTATTTTACTTACGGAAAAACAGAGGAAAAATTGCGTATTAAGGGATGCTTCAAACAGCTACAACAGAGGTTGTACTGAATTGTAACCATACAAGCTGAAATAACAACATAAGGCAGAAAAAATAGTGATGAAAACTTCAAAAACAATACATGAAGAAGACGGAATTAAACAGGGACAAAGAATAGAATCTCTTGAAAACTGTTCTATATTTGATCTAAGAATACATTACAAAACCCAGCCTCTCAAAAGGGCTCCCGAGCTCTCCTCTTTGTTACCTCCTTCCTCCCTTAAACAGAAAAATAAAACCCTTTGTATTCATGAATCTGAACGGTTTGTCTTCTGCAATTGTCGGGCACATCTGCCAGCTACTGGAACCGTTACCAATGGCTTTTGACAAATGGACAAATGGTTCCTGCAGTTGTAACGGATTTCTTGAACGGATCGACAGGTTTTCGTTATTCCCTTTCTTCGAATCTTGGAGACTGTCCGGTCTTCTTTCTTCCAGAAATCTTTTTTGTGATACCCAACAATAACCGTTCCCCTGAATGATATTCTGAGGACCTCACGCCAAGTGTTATTGGGTTGAGTGTCTTTGAAACCTTCAACGTATTTCTCCGAATGTTAAATGGCGTTGCGTACAAATTAGCTCCATTTTTGGATATTTATTTTCTAGCCAGATTCGCGCTGACATCTGCCTGGCAAAAGATATCTAAACTTTTCAGCACTCTGGATCAAATTAGATGGAAGATGTACAGCAGAAAACGAGTGCGGTATAGAACCCAATTTCGCGATTATTTCTTGAAAAGAATACTCCTCTGGTAGCATGTCAAAAAGGTCAACTCCGCGACAAATCACATCCTGTATTCTCATAAATAATGAGAGAACTTCATACGATCAGAATGACTGTGTGCCCTCTCATCCGAATGGCTCGGTGGTGTGACATTCGTTACAGTTATTATTCCATAGATTATCATGCATACCTGGGGTGGCAGTTGCCCTTTCTCTGTAGCGTACATCGTTTTGATGTCCTGATATTCCTCGCGATATGTGGAGCTTTCTTCAATGCCTTCGTCGTGCACAAGAGATTGTGTTTACAGTGAGAATTAAATTCAGATCCTCGGTCTCAGCTCGTGCTCTTAATCCTACCCATGTGTGTATATTGTAGAGTTTGTGTCTCTCTTTCCAAGAAATCTTCGGCACGTAAGACTGGTTTAAACAAAGCAACAATGACAAACACACCAAAAGGAATAAACCCTAATTCCAAAGCAAAAGTGACTTCCCATCCCTCGTACAAAGCTACTTCGAGAAGGGCGGGTTACTTCGAGACAAATTCTATATGAAATTGTGACCCTTCAAATCCTGAGAACACAATTTACTTGAACCTTTAATAGGGTGCCCGCGATCATCATGAGTTGTTCTGATATGAACCCGAGAATGGGCCACGTTTAGACTCAATGTCATTCTCGATTACTTTGGCAATGCTAAGACCGGATCCTAATATTGCATAGGTAGATGACATTGTTGCTACCACTATTGAAAGGGCCCACAGCTTGTGAAAGTTTGGTATTTGACACAAGATAACCTGTATAGCTCCATAAATGATCATATAAGTGCGCTCAGGGAAATGGCATAGAGACTGATGTCCAATTTTGTGGTAACAATTTGATCGCCTGATTGCTAAATGATTTAGTATCAGAGGATACCTGCCCTATTAAGAGTCTGGAGATGAAGCTCTTGGCCTTCGTACCCTTTTTTATAAATCACCCATTTAACTCAAACTTTTATTTCATTTGCCTTGACCGGACATCTATTTGTATGTTTAAAAAAAAGAAACATTATTCATATTAATGCCATATATGGTGCATATGCATCCCATGCCCTTGATTTAATTGACTGTACAGTGAAAGGTGTACAACGCAACCTCAATCGAAGCCTTAATTGAGTTTTCTATTATGGACACAAACTTGATTGACCTTGTCAAGCATTCCAAACTGGTGCAAACTTTCCAACAGATTCCAGCGAAAGAAGATATAGCCCCATCACTTCTATATCAAGAAAGCCATCCATCCCAGAGCATTCCTTTTCCTTGTGCAGTATAGTCGATTTTGATTTCTGTTACAACAAGGGCTATGGCAAACTCTCTTTGGCAAACTCAATTTCTCACTCTTCTACCATTGGAATTAGTTGGAAAGTTGCTAATATAAATCTACTTGATGTTAGCTATTGTTGGGAAATCTTTTGGCTGATTTCTTGGGTTAAAAGTTGTTGTTGTAGAAAAACATTGCTACAGCCACTTGGCTGCTATAAATATACTCTGAAAACTTATCTTTACAGCCATCTAAATACCACTAAAGTTGTGCTAAAGTGTTGAGAATTTATCTGCATGTTTTATGCTTCATAACTCAACTAATCTTCGATTCTTTAAGTGGCTTATTCTGCAGTAGTTAATTGATTTCATTGTGATATACATCTTTGTTTACTGCTGCAATTAGGGACAGCAAGCTTAACTTGCTGGTCCACCTAACATACATTGTGCACAGTTGGTTTTTCTTGTGTCTCGGGCAGGTACAAACATTCTCGGCAAGTACTCAAGGACTTGGCAACCTTAAACCTCTCCCGAGACTCATTCTCAAGCCTTCTTGCATATAGTAACTTGACCTATAGGAGCTTCCATTCATACATCTCATTTCCCCCTAGGGTCATCGGGATTCCCCCCTTGAGGTGATTCTATCATCTCTAAAGTGACATGAATACCTGCCTAAGGTGACAGTGATTAGGTGTTCTCAAAGTTGTCTCCATTTTGGTGGTTGGGTCGGGCTTTGCCCAACCTACAACTTGTGCAATAACATGGACTATTGCAGCTTGGTAGTGTGGCAAGTTGGGAGTTTTGGTGGATTGGTAGAGAACTCAGTTCGCATCAATATGTTGTGTGGCGGGTTTCCAACTCCAAGGATGGACTTCCAATGGCTTGTCATAGTGAGTTGCGATGGGTGCAACTCGAGTGCTTTGGCACAGGCGAGATAGCTTCGTGTGGATGGCAGGTTGACAAGATAGAGTCTTCATCGGGCCGAAGAGTTGCACATTGTCGAGGTGCGACAATGTATAAGGTATTTGACCCATGAGGATGAGGAGACTTGCAGAGATGAGTTGTGAAGGTCTAGAGTGAACTAGACTGTGTATCCATCGAGAGCTTGAGATTGTTCACAGAGAGGACACGGGTTCAATTGTAGTGTGTGCATAGACACGAGGAGTCTTGTGACTTGGATGATGGACTTGGGAAGAAGTTCATTGGATGATCATGACTTGGGTAAGAATGATGCTTACCTTGGAGGATTGCATGGTTCTTATACAGTGGGAGTGATCGGCACATGACAAGGGCATGAAAATTGTTTGACAACTTCACAGAGTCTGATTCAAGTATGTACGTGGAGCTTGGTATGGGTAACAGGAAAGCAATGCAGGGATCTGGAACAATGTCATTCCGCATGGAGTCAAGAGATGTGTTGCGAGTGGAAAATGTGCTATGAGTGCCAAGAGTGTGTTCTCAACCTCGGTGATTGAGGAGTAGGGCTATGCAATGTTGTTTCAGGATGGACAGGTGTTATTGGATTCCTAGAGGATCTAGCTCAAACACAGCAGTGGTCTTGGACTTAGAGAGGACAACATGATTAGGTAGAAGGGCCAACCTATGTGAGCCATGACCCATAATAGCAGAGTGACAGTGGACAGGGAGCAAGTAGCTCTAGAGGTTGTGTAGACTCGGAGGGAGCTCGACCTCAATGGGAGTCAGTGGATTCAGAGGGAGTTTGACTTCAGAGGGAGTTAGCAGGCTAAGAGGGAGTCAACGGGCTCAGAGGGAGAGTCAATTGTTTAGAGGGAATCTACCTTCAGGTCCAAATGGGAGAGAGGCATATTCCAAGACTGTCAATACAGTGTCATGGGTTGAGATGGCCATGAAAGATGCTTGGAAGCAGGAGTCTTCTAGGAGCAGGGTGTCTTCCAAGATAGGATCATGTCATAGAGGAAGATTTGATTCGATGACAGAGGGAGCAACCAATAAGGTGGATTAGAGAGCAACTTTGGTAGTGGATCCAGTTTGGGAGACAAATCTTCTTCCAGTATGGGAGACAGATCTTCTTCCAGTATGGGAGACAGTTATTTCCAGGAGATATTGGAATGAGTGAGAATACCTCCCTTGCTAAGTGGGAGTGTTGATGTTTTGTAACTTCAGGCAAGTATTATCACATGGCCTAGGTGACAGGCATGTGGGAATCTTCGTTGGCACCAGACTAAAACCCCCTTCTATTTTGAGTTGGTGGCTTGGTGATGGGCTTTGTGGGTTTTTGTTGGGGCCTCACACCCACATAAAAAGTCTAATTTGATCTTGACTTGTGGAGGGGCTTCTATGTTGATCCCTAAGACTTGTATAAAAGGAGATCAAGGTAATTGTTGTTAGCTCTCCAAGAGTCACCCCCAGACTGCAAATGGGAGTAATCTTGGTAACATAGAACTGATTTATATTAAGGTTTAAAATCAGGGATTAGCAATTCTCAAATGGAAAGGAAAAGGCAACAAAGGTCACTGTAGATCAGTGATGGACCATTGGGCGATGGAGTCATAAACATCTGCTCACTTAAGGCATTTGAGCTCCCTATCAAACACAAGAATTAACATACAGATAAACATCTACTAAGCAGAGATCCTCTCTGCAAAGAGAATAAATATGTGTTTAAAAAGTAAACAGTGATAGAAGGCCAAGTTCACAGTAGATTTGTTGCTTCAAGAATCCATAAATCAGAGATATTACTTTCAAATAAGAAGAAGAATAGAACAAGAAAACATAGAAGACAATCTAGTATAACAGCTCAAAGGAATCTTCAATAAGACAATCTAGTATAACAGCTCAAAGGAATCTTCAATAACATTCAAATTCACAGCCACATGCCCCTCGGGCTTACAATCTGAAATAAACAGTCATTTTCTCCTAAGACCTCTCGGATATCTGAAAACTGAATGTCAGTCTCAATAATGAACCCCCGGGTTCCCACTTTTTCTTTTTGTTTCACATCAGTATATATAGAAAATGATTACATCATGAAGTTCCATGAAAAATGAGGAGTTCGAAAAACCTCCTTATGCCAAAACTAGAATCGGTATCCTAAAGAAATGACAGTTGTAATCTTAGCTACTACTTTCGAAAATCTACTATGCCAGTTTTGGATAATTACATAATGAAAATAGGAAACACATAATGATAGTGATAAAGTTTTCACGGTTGTCTCCAAAAACTAATGCCATCTGTTAGCTCTATCCTGGTATTCTGGAATTGTTTCCTAAAAACTTTGTAAATTCTTCCACCTCGCATGCGTAATGGTGGTACCAAATTGATTGAAGTATAACTGCATCCTAAAAATAGAATGAAGAAAAGATTTGATTTAAAGTCTCAATACTGCAAACAAAAATAAGGATTTGTTGGTGGATTTGTCATGCTGTCAAGTGTTCATGATATACTGGATTTGTTCCACAAATCATTAATTAAATGCCTTTTTCATTGACAACTAGTGCTCTTTCCCTTGTGCTCCTTCATGATTGGGCTTCTTCCAGCTTGCACTGTCAAGCATTGGTTTTAAGCACCAATCGCTCAAATCCCAACTACATGCCACTAAAACATTCCACTTGCTCTAATAAAATTCAATACAGCACCCAACTATTCTTCATTTGCAAACTATCAATCACAAGCTTGACATTTGATACACTTAATGCGTTGGGTTTGATGGCATTTGAGAGCTTTGTATATGAACAGATGAAACCCTCAATTCTGATGACGCCTAGTATTACACTTCGACATTTGGAACAAATGTATTCTCCACCTAATAGCTTGGCTTCAATGCTGGATATGTTGAGTATTGGTTGTGAATGAAACTTTTGATGAGCTTTTGGCGCTAAAAAAAATTGCCATTCAATGCTTGCTCAATTTTCATATACTTGAAACTTGTCCCATCAACTCCTTTTACGCATGATTTAAATATTGGTAGTTCGAAGGATTTCACACTAGTGCGCTCATGTGAGCTTGACGTAAACAGTTGGTCATGGCGTTGGTACCTGGCATATGAGGGTTTAACGCTGCGCACTTTTTTTATTTACAGAGTGGGCCATATCCCACATCGACGAGGAGAGCCAATTCATTTGTTGTTTACATACACCGACGGTTGTAATACCATCGACGCGTAGTGCACCATAAAGCCTCTTGTGGCCTCCTCTTCCTCATGACTTGGCCTTGGTCATGACTTTGACTTGCATGTTGGATTGATGTTGTGATATTGTGGCAGGTACTTCGCTATTAGGCTCATGGATTTGGAGCTTGGCCTTCGGGCCCCAATATTTTTGGTCATTAAAACATATGAGGTGACCCTATTCAGAAGCTCGAGAGCTTAAGATTGACTAATAAAACCAAAATTGGCTTTAAAACCAAAAAAAAAAATTAATAAAATCGCTAGTACCCTACATAGAGACTCGAGACCCAAAATTGGCTTTTAAAAGTCAATTCTATTTGCCAAATTTTGAAGATTTTTTGAAATTGTCATTGATGAAGTTGGCGCTATGAAATCTCCTAATTCACCTACGCTGTGAAATGACCAAATTTGCTACTACAAATTTATGTGCTAACATTTGGCTCCATGGGGGATGGCACGCTTCCTGCGAACTGCCAAGAACTTTCAGACCAGATGCCTTATTCATTTCATTCTTTCAACATGTACTATGTCTATGAAGTGCTACAATCAACCAGCGCTGCAAATTGTGAATTGTTCAAACCTTGAGAGCATTTATGCTCATTATTGAAAACTAAAACACCTACACACTGCAAACCAAATGCTCGCATATTGAGCTTATTCATACACACTTCTACACTAACCAGCAGGAGTCAAGTTGGTCATGTAAAAGAAAATTTCCAATGTAGAAATGTAATCATTTTACTAACAACAGGGTCTTTTTCCTTGCGGGTGAATGAAAACATGTAGGAAAACAGGGATTTATGCAGTAGAAAATGAATGAGTAGCCAATACTTATAGTTTAAACTGAAATCCTACCCAAAACTGGAGCATTGGAGACCTTTAAAAAATACAACTCCATGCAAAATGCCACAGGATCATGAAATTCATGAAAAAACTCTAGTTGATCTAAGAGAGAAAATTGCCTCGGTGTTAGATCTGTTGCGTAAACCATCTTGCTATCCTTTTTTTTGGGCTAAAAGATGCATGATTCGGGCTGATAAAATCTTCCAAATCAGCTACCATCAAATCAAGGACAATTATTTCTTCATGTTGTAGATTGGATTGTCTCTACATATTTCCAGTTTCATGGTTGTTGCCAATCTCAATTATCTGCAAAACTAAAGCATACTGGAGGTTGATTTTAGTGTTTTCAAATGGAGATTCTACTAGATTAAGTACATCCCCACATTGGTCAGAGTAATGAAAATGTTCAACAAGAAGCATGTCATGGATCAACTCGTCTGCTTCAACTTTAGTTTCTTGAGAAAATATATCATTTTGAAAATCATGGGAAACATGTTGAAAATCTTGAGGAATAATTTCTTCAACTATTCCTTGATTGCAAACACTTTGATTGGCAAATATTCTATATAACTTATTAAATTCCATACAACATCCTTCATATAGGAGATCATCACCATAAACTTATTTGCAATAATTATTAAATGCAATATGAAAATCTTTCAACGACTGAATGCTAGCAGC
>SNQJ01S0088353.1:33504-46793 GCA_010110895.2 Picea sitchensis
CTGAGGATCTTATGAGCTGTGGTCTTCCAGAAATGATGCCCCCCACAAAGGCCTTCATGGAAATCAAACATAACTTTCTGGGCTTCTGGTGGGTTCAAACATCTCAGCAGCATCCCCAAAGGATCTCTCCAGTACAAAACTTGTTCAATGAGACAATACCTGACCACCTTGATCTTTAAAGCTCTTGCCCTTTTACCCATTCCATCTGGAGGCTTCAATTCCTGCAGAAAGTACAGAATGTCACGATACCAAGCACAATCTGCCAGCGATAAGTCGTCTTGAGAGCATTGGTTGGGCAACTCAGCTTGTTGAGTTCCTGAGCGAGTGTTGAGGAAACTAACTCCCAAGTCTTCACAATTGGATTCAGCCAGTAGCTTGGCTAGACCTTGCCCCTTAACCAACTTGGTGGGCTTTATTTCCAAGTCAAATTCCATAATTTTTTCTATCCATTTGCCTCTTCTCCCATCTATGTCTGGCTGTACAAGGATGTCCTTTACGGAAGCTGAAGGAACGTATGTTGTCACCTTCGAGTGCAAGACGTAGATCCTGAAAGCTTTGAGGGCTTTCACTAAGGCATAGGCCTGCTTCTCCATGATCTCATACCTAGTCTCCACATCTCTTAATGCCTTGCTGAAGAAAGCGATGGGTTGCTCATGCCCCTTCTCGTTTTTCTGTAACAAGACCGCTGCTACTGTATCAAAAGAAGCAAAGGAGAAAATTAGGAATTCCTTGGAATAGTCAGGACTGATTAGCACAGGTGTCTCAGTTAATGCCCTTTTTATTTGGTCAAAATATGCCCTGGGCTCAACGGTCCATTTCACCTCGTTTCCCTTCCTGAGCATGGCCGTGATGTGTTTCACTAGCTTGACAAAATTTGAGACAAGCCTCCTTAGAAAATTAACTTTCCCCAAAAAGGCCTGAACCTCTTTTTTAGACCTGGGAAGTGATATGGTTTGAATTGCCTCCACCCTGCTAGGATCAATTCTCACTCCCTCTGCTGATACTATATGGCCCAACAAATTCCCTTCCTGCATAGCGAACAAAGATTTCTTGGGGTTTAGGGACAGACCGAACCTCCGACATTTCATGAAAACTTTCCTCAAGTGGCGGTAGTGTTCTATGTCTGAGCTGGAGAAGATCGTGATGTCATCGAGATAGATCACCACAAACCGATCCCTCTCCCCGATGAAGGCTATATCCATGGCTCGCTGAAATGTTGCTCCTGCATTCATAAGTCCAAATGGCATCTTGGCATACATGAATGTGCCCCAAGGAGTGGTGAAGGCTGTCTTCTTTCTGTCCTCAGGCATGACCGATATCTGATTATAGCTAGAGAACCCATCGATGATGGATATCCTAGATGCACCAGTTACCCTCTGCAGTATGTGTTCCATCTTAGGTAAGGGGTAATTGTCTTTCTTTGAGATTCTGTTTAGATTCCTGAAATCGACACAGAGCCTGATTTCTCCACTTTTCTTCCTTACTGGGACCAAATTGGCCACCCACTCGGAATATCTCAAGGGGACAATGATTTGTGCATCCAACAACCTTTTTACTTCTTTCTCCATAACAGGCAGCAACATGGGATTTATCTGCATCAGCTTTTGCCTGAATGGCCTAGCCTCTTCTTTCAACGGGATCTTATGCTCAATGACAGATGTGTCATATGTCTTGAGGTCTTCGTATGTCCATGCAAACACATCGGTGAACTCTCTCAGCAACTGCGTATATTCGGCCCTATGTTCTCTGGTCAAACTGCTTGACAATTTGACGAACCTAGGCTCCTCCTGTGAACCAATGTTGCATTCAACTGTATCAACATCTTCATCCGAAACTCTATCGTTTACTGCCACATCGTTCCCATCGAACAATCTTTCCAATGGGACTAGTCCCCTCAGAATGTGATTGCTCGGTAGCTGAATAATCTGGTGGTTAGCAATTCTATTTAAAAACATCTCAGGGTGAGGGTCACCTTCTGTGTTAGGATCCTGATCGATGTGTAACACAAAAAATTCATCAACGGAACGGAGAAATCTTTCAATTTCCCGATCATCTTCGAATACCTTCCAATGCTTGACATTATCCGGTACAGAGCGCATGTATCTTATTTCAACTTCAGAGTTAACTACGGATGGTAGAGAAACTTTGAGCAAGCTAGCTGAGACGGCTAAAGAATCAGCCACAACATTATCCTCTCTTGGAATAAAAGAGATATTGAAAGCTGAGAAGAAATTGTCAATTAGGTCCCATGCTTCATTCCTGTAATTTCCGAGTCGAGGGTTCTTAGCCTGATAAGCGCTTCTGATCTGTTGGACCACTAACTCTGCATCTTCGAACACTGCTACCTCTTGAATATCCATTTCCCTTGCAGCTCTTAATCCTAGAACAAGGGCTTCATATTTTTCCACATTGTTTGTGGTTTCAAATTCTAATTTGTATGACATAGATACGGTTTCCTGGGTAGGTGACACAAAAAATAGCCCAGCACCGACGCCTTCCCGGGAACAGGCTCCATCAAAAAACATTTTCCAAACGGGGGTGATGGAAGGAGGAAGTTCACGAGGAGAAGAGGGCTGCTTTCTGAGTTTGAGAGGAGGCTCGAGGGCATGGGTGAGTTGTAGTAAACTGGAGCCTAAATCAGTGTCCAAGGCGAAGATGGGATGATTGGTAGGGTTGGCCTCATCACTGATTATATATGCCAGCTGGGCTTCTTTGTATAGCCTTCTATGGTCTCCCCCAAACACTGGGATAATAGCATATGTGAGGTCCATCTGCAAGGTTCCCCCTAGTCTCTTTATCCAAGATCTTGATAACAACATACCGAACTTGGGGGGGACATCGACCACTACAATGTCCATGACCACACTTTTCATGGGCAGTTGAAACAAGGTCACGACTAGGTCTTTGATAACTCCTAGACATTGAAATTTTATGGAGTCAAAGGAATAGAGGTCATGATAGGCTCGGGTGACTTCTAGCCCTAACTCTTCCATGACAGTTTTGGGCACGAGGTTGTGAGAAGCCCCTGAATCCATCAAGCAATTGCGCAATACCTTGTCATGTATGTTCAAGGAAGTGTAGAAGGGAGGGGATGGGTCATTCCTGTCTTCTACCATAGGACCTAGGATAACTGCAAGCTTTTCATCTTGCAAATTGATGGAGTCTGTGGGAAGGTTTGAGACCTCAGATTGTAAGAGCTCAGAGAAGCGTTTTTTGAACTCTTCATGTTTAATTAATTCTGTCAGGGGCACAAGGATTCTGATTTTTTGAATTTCATGCTCGAAATTAAAAGAAGACGAGAGCTTTGGGATTTCTCTTATTTCGGGAGCATGACTCTGGATAATGGGAGAGAGGGGTTGGGTGCTCTTACCTCTGTGACTGTCTGCTGCTTCATCGGCAGGTTTGTCTGTCCTGGTGGGCTGCTCAGGAACGTCAGGCACTTTAGTCTTTTTCTTAGACCTCAGATCATATCTGCCTGGGCTGCCACTAGCCTTGTCTCCCTTGCTTAATTCATTTAGCTGACTGTCCATGAGAGACTCCTCGTAGGCTAATTGAGTGAGATGAGGGAAAGGAGGAGTGTCTCCGAAACAATGAATTTCAGGATCAAGCTCGTCTGTTTCCCCTTCTTCCCCCTCGGCCACAAAATTGTTTTGAAAAGGGGCCTGAATCTTATGGTCTTCTCTGTCTCTTCCCTTCTCTCTTTGCACATTCGGGGGAGTAAAATTATTTGGCCTCCTGAAACCCCCTTTATTTTCGGCGTTCTGAGGGCCCTTATATGATTGCCTCCCCTCGACCTTCATTCTCTCCATCTCTACAGACATGGACTTCACCATCTTGGCCAGTTCATCCATTTGAGGGTGAGGCACCAATGATCCAGAAGTTGAGGCTTCCGACCTTCCTTTTCTCCTGTCTGCGTTGGCCTTGTTCCTCAGTCTGTCAGCTGCTAACACATTGGATTCCACCTCTATGGCCACATCTTGCATTTGAGCTAAGGTGGTGGATCTTCTTTCTCTCAACAAAAGGCATAAATCGGGGCCGAACGCGCTAGCATATGAAATCTTAGCTGAGGCTTCTGAGGGATTTATCTCGGCAGGGATTTTGTTATACATCTTATTAAATATTTTGGAGAAGTCAAAGACAGACTCTCCTTCCATCTTCTTCAAAGACCCGAACTCCGTCATGTAATACATGAAATCCCTCCTATCTCCCCACTGCCTCAGGAAAGTACCATCTAGAGCTTCAATCCCAACAATAGACCTTGGAGCCAATCCTCTAAACCACTTCCTCACCTCACCATCTAGGCTCTGGACGAAGACTCTCATTCAGACATCTTCATTTTCAATGTTGAGGTTGTATGCATAACTGTAGAAAGCAACCAGGTGCTCTTCGACAATCATGTCTCCTTCCCCAATGAACTTGGGCATGTATTTCAAGTAATCCCCAGTAGGAAGAGGATTCATAGGATGGGGTAGGACTAAAGGAGCATATCTAGAAGCAACTATGGCGTCCATTCTATTCAGGAGGGGATTAGCACCAGCCATAGGAATATTGGGTGGAGGAGAGCTGGGAGGAGAAGGAGTTCGCGAAGGGGTTACTGGGAATGACTCCCGAAGTGGAGTGGGAAACAAGAGGGGGTTTAAGGAGAAGGGTAACGAGCTCAAGTCAGTAGGTGTTTTTCTTTGTGCAGGAGTAGTAAAGATAGGAGTGGGGAAATCTTCTGTGGTCCCGGGTCTACGCCAAGGTACAATTTCAGGGGAGAGGGGAGTGACAAGGTTTTGTCCCTCCGGTCCCAGAACAGGAGAGGAAAACTCAATAGGAACACTCCCGAAATTTAGGAAACGGGAAACTTCAGAAACAGGTCTGTCGAGAAACTGAGGAGGAGAAAAAGGAGTTCCCAAAGAAGGATATGGTGGATTACCTGGTTCGGTGGTGGATGCTTCTTCTTCAGAGGCCTTCCCCTTTCTGAGCACCGCTTCTGGATCTGTTTCAGGCGTAGCTAGAGGCAACTGTGGATGAGACCGTGTATGCCTGCCTCTGAAAGCCACAATTAATAGAGCAGGTTCTCCCCGGCGGAGTCATCACAATGGAGTTGCCAGGTGCACAACAACAATCTTGATAATTTTGATATCTGATGCACCTTCAGAATCAATTAATCGTTGTCGTTCAATCCCAGAGAAAATATTCAACTTCGTCCCCGACAACAACGCCAGAAATGTTAGCGTCAGAAGTCACTTCTGGATTGCTTCTAGGAGCAGATCCTAACGCCCATCAGTTTATGTCACAATTTGTTTAATGGGGTGATCGGATGGAGGTTTAACTCAAACGATGTGGTTCTAACTTCGAAACTAGGCCAGACATGCATGGGCAAGTGAGGTCTTAGGTAACTTTAGACAGTGAGTCGTAGTAAGGGTGAGTAGGAGGAAGACTTGTATCAGAGGGATGCAAAGGTCTGTCGTAAACATCAGGTTCCTAACAGAGTGTGGAAGAAGACATCTAAACGCAAGATCTTCCTACGTTCAAATGCTGAAAACCAGAGAAAACAATAATGCCATAATAAATCCTTTATCACAACAGAGTTGCCATAATTCGTGCGAATCTGTCGATCACGAACTCTCTTAGTATAAGATGAAAACTTAGATGGATTAAGAAGACTGTCTATTATAAAATAATAAATCTCATATACAGGTGCATGACGAGAAAGCTAGAAAGTCTGCTAAAACTTTACAGTCGGGAGCCTCGCTCTACCATCGATGCTTTCCAAAATACCAAAACTGAGTCTATATACCTAGGAAAATTCACCTCACAGAGGCGTGTACAATCACTCAAAGCTTGATGTCTCTTTAGTCAAACTCGTACTGATATCTTTCTTTAAATGCCATCTTAACTACGGATGGCTCCTGTAAGGAGGGTAGCTGAGCCATGAAGTGCTCGGCTAGCGTACGCAGACTTCTCTGTCGAGTCGAGGACTTCGGCATGGCTTCGTTGAGAGAATCGATACACAGGACCTCTGCGAGTAGGCAGCTCGCCAGACCCTCCATTCCCCTCATTTAATGAACGAAAGGAGGTTTCAACCACCCACTCTTGCCTTCATTTACTTCAATACTAGAAACAACTATTAAGATCGGGTCCGATGGCACCTAGAGATCGTGATGATCCCCTCTGCAACTGAACTCGGCGCCTTTGGCCTTCTTTATGCAGCTCCTTCCTATCCCCAAGTGACCATGAGCTGTGACCATATGCTTTCGGCGTTCGTGAATATGAAAGGACTAACCTTTGCCGATTGAAATCGCGATGAGCGATATGCCGAGATGGCTCAATATGGCACCACGCGTCCCTCTAGATCTGACGACTCTTAACTCTCCCAGTGATATCGTGGGCCCCGGTCCGGGATTCTCCCAACACCTTGCGCATCGGAAAATAACGGAGCTGCTCTTTGCGTGTTGGAGTCGCGATGGGCAAAGCGCCGAGATGGCTCTATTTGCTGCCAGGTGTCCCCTCTGGATGGACGGCTGAAAACGCTTCGTGATACCGCGGGCCCCACCTTCTACGCTTTCGACGCTATCGGGGTTCGGGGTTTCGCGATGTTGAACAACACGAAACTATCACCCCATGAACTCCCGATCGCCGAAACGCTGATGCAGCCAGATCTTGCGACACACGTCCTTAGGAAGACCGACTGAGACTTCTCCATAAACATAAGCAACCCTCCTCCAGACCTGTTCCTTTACGACCAGATGCCAAAACCACGGGCTTGGTCCTGGGCGCTATCGGCACTTCGGGGTTCAGGGTTTCAAAAGGTGAAGAGACGGGGAATTTTACCCCTTGAACTCCCAAATTCCGATATACCAATATGACTGGATCCTGCGCCACGCGTCACTGGATCGGACGACCCAGATTCAGCCTCGAAATATAGGAGCTTTCTTTGGTGCTATATGTCGGGTAACTTGGCAGCCCCGAGATCCCGACGACCGCTGATCTTCTTCGTGGATGGATCTCGATTGCCGACAACAAAACCTTGTCCGCTCGCTTGACTCGTAACCGGAAAGGAAATCCTTCCGCTGCTGCCCTTGGGTGTTTCCCGTTCATTCTGCAGACCTGGGTGCTTCTGCACCTAATGACAAAAATAATCGCTAACACTATCTTTCACATTTCTTTTGCAAACAAATACAAGCATGATTTCCATTCCTTTGATTTTTATGGTGATGATAATGATAGGGAACATATTTTGGTGTTGACTGATCAGAGGAAGTAGGCTCAAGGTTAGTTTCACTTACATGAATAGAACAACCCGACATATCAACAACAATGCCATTTGTAACAACATGTTCAAATGTTGGCATGTGAGGAGCATGCAACTCATCAATCTGTTCGACACAATCAACAATAGGTTGTTCTTCTAGAAAACCAATCTGAACTCCTCCTGCAATAAATATAACTTCCTTGGTTGTAGCAAGGATGGATGTAGGTAGGGAGGCAACAATAGAATCATATCCAATACCAGTCTTAATGAATGGGGACCTTTGACAATTGATGATATCACCTAAGATTTTAGTTCTCTTTTCATACTTCAAGCTTCTGTTCCACTGAGCAGTTGATTTTTCCAAATCCTTTCTCAAGGAAACAATCTCAGATTCTATCTCTTCACAATCTTCTTCATATTTTTTTCGCTGCTCCTTTTGTTTCAAATTATTTTTCCTTAGCTTCTTTATTTCTCTTAAGGCACCGCTGAGTTTTTCTTCAAGATCCACTTCTCCATATGATTTAGTGTTTTCCTCTTCTTCTGAATCCATCATTTATTTCCCTTTGTCTTCATCAATATTTGTTTCAATTGCCATAAAAGTAATTTCTTTTCTATCACTATCAGAACTGCTTTCACTGCTTTCTTCAGATGAGTCACTGACCCCTTTTGAGTAGAGACTCTTCTTCTGCTGATAATAGTTCTTCTTCTTTTCATGCTTGTCCTGTTTGTGGCTATTTTTGTGTTGATGATGTTTGCTCTTTATGTTATAGTCTTCTTCATTATCACTACTTTCATTTTTTGCATATGGACACTTAGAAACAAAATGTCATACTTTTCCACAATTAAAACATTTAAAGGGCAACTTACCTTTGTATTTTCTAGATCCATTTTTGAGTTTTCTCAGAAAATTTTCTTTATCAACGTCTAATTCATGGCTAGAACAATCACTTGATTTGTGCTTTTTGTTCTTCATCTTCTTTGAGGCTTTGAAACTTGCTTCCCTTTTTTATGGTTTTTCCTTGTCAGTCCTCATTTCATATGCAGTGAGGATCCCATGCAATTCATCCATTGTTAATTGATCAAGATCCTTCATTTCCTCAATGACAGAGAGTTTGGCATCAAATATTTAGCGGAGTGACCTCAACACCTTTTTCACAATCATTGGTTCTACAACCGTTTCACCAAGTCCTCTGATGGTGTTGACAATTTCGTCCACATGGAGGAGATATGTTGCAACATTTTCTTCGTCTTTCATCTTCAGACTCTCAAACTGTATTCTATGAGTTTGGAGCTTATCCTTCTTGACCTTTTCATCACCTTCATGGATGTTTTGATTTTTTTCCTAAATTTCTTTCGCTGTTTTGCAATGCATTGCTTTGACAAACTATAATTCCGATAGTCCACACAAGATGGCGTTCATGGGTTTTTCATCATTTAAAAATTATGAACATTCTTGTGGTGAAAAATATTTGGAGCATCGTCGATGGAAAGGCATCGATGCTAAATGATGATGATACACAAGAATATTATGATGATATAGATAAGGAAGCTATTGCATGTAAACATTATGTTGTAGTCTTAGATGACATCATGCAACAAGTGCAAGATGCATAAACCTCTCAAGATGCTTGGGATGCATTGAAATCTTTGTATGAGATATCTAATGAAGTTGGGGTTCTCTCTTTCAAAAACCAATTGTGTAGTTTGAATATCTAGACAATGATTTAGACTCGTATCATCTCACCAAACTTGAATACATAAGATATCAACTTATTATAGTAGGAGAAAAGATAAATAAGGATCTTGTCTCCATAATTCTTAAGAGTTTGACTTGGTATTTTCAAGTGTTTGTAACAAGTCTCATGTTATGACCCAAGGGGGTCATATATATGGATAAATCTATATGATATGAGCCCCCACTTCCCAATTCACCTGTCAATAATGAATACATGATCTCTTATATATAGCTATTCACACTTGCACATGAGGCCCCTTTATCATTAGACCGACCCTATTACATATGTATTTACACATTACATGTACGTTTAAGCCCATATATGCCCCCACTTGGAATCATATCATATACATTTATACATATATATGCCCCCCTTGGGTCATAACATAGTACCCTCCTTCAAAACGCTTTGTCCTCAAAGCTTTTCATTTAAAGGCTTCACATGTGGTGAAACCAAGTAATATGATTTTCTTATGTTCCTACTTTCTTCATTCCATTGTTGATGATTTATCCATCCAATATCAATTCTTTTCGGCCTTAATCCTTGGTGTCTAGTTGTTGCATAATTTTCTTTCATTTGATTCCATGTATTTTTGTTGAAGATTCTCCAATTTGTAGTGGTTGTTGGTCTCTGATAATAGTTTTTTGAAGAGTAGTTTGGTGATGCCTTGTTCCATGAATATTGACAAGTATTCCATCTTCTTCCTTCATAATGTTGATATTGTCCTTCTTGTCTTCCTTGAAATGTTTCTTGGTAATGAGGGTGTCAATACGATTTCACATTTGACGATTTTTCTTCACCCTTCACATGCATTTAATCTATTTTCTTTTCAGAGACAATGGCATCCTCTATCATCTTTGCTTGGTCCTTGATTACTCTAGCCTTGGAGATAATACCATCATATTTGACATGTACATCCTCTAGATGGAGTTCAACTTCTTCAAGTATATTTTGTTTACCTTCTTGAATCTTGTCTTCTTTCTCCTTTTGAAGCTTTCAGGTGACCCCATCTATCAAATTCTGACGTCCTTCAATTCTGGCTTGCATTTATGACTTAACCTCATCCATATTTAAGGATTCCTCAACCTTCTTGCAAATTTCCTCTTGCAGTCTTTTGGTAGATTCTTCATC
Organism: Picea sitchensis; assembly: GCA_010110895.2. NCBI lineage: Eukaryota > Viridiplantae > Streptophyta > Pinopsida > Pinales > Pinaceae > Picea > Picea sitchensis. The sequence continues at coordinate 43,612 of SNQJ01S0088353.1, forward strand.
CAAGATTCTTCTTTCTTATTTATTTTGACAATTGTTCTTTTCTTCTTTCAATCTATTAACCTCATCCAATAGTTTTTTTATTATGGCTTCGTAATCTACATATCTCTTCATCCTTGTTTTTCAAATCTTCCCTTGATTCATCTTTTTTCCACTTGCCTTTGCTAGTATTTTCTTGCTTTAGGTTCTTAACCTACTTAATGAGTGATTCATTAAGGGGTATTATCTTAGATAACTCCTCACCCTTATTCTTAATCTCTTCCTTTGCTTCTTTTAATTCATCTTGAATTCTATACATTTCCTCCATTTTTGTATCCCTAATTCTTTTATCTGAGAAGATTTTTTCAAATTCTTCCCATGTGGGGTGGAGTCTTGTATCTTCATCAAGGATTCTCCACTACTTATGAGCTCCACCTAAAAAAGAAAAAGATAATCCACAAGGACCTATACCAATCCTCATACAATATTCCTTTACCATCCTCAACCATTCCTTGTGACTGATTTCATCTTTATCTTCATCTCCACTAAAGTTAGGTATTGTCTTTATTCTTAATTGAGGTCTAACCCCAATCCTTGAATTCCAAACTCCGTATATTAAGGATGAATGTATCAAATAGTTATAATCCTTGTTCCAATATTATATTATAGGTTTTATCTTTCCAACGGATTTTGAATCAGCTCAATCAGACATTCCAATAAAAAGTTATGATAGTTTTAAGTCAACATACCTTGGAAACCTTGATTTGGAGCATGTCCTCCCGACTGACCATACTTTTGATGTATCTCTGCAATTTCGACCCTTCTTAGTCAGAAATTGAGACCTTTAGTAGTTTGAAATTTCTTCTTTGAAATGCCATAGATCTGACCAAAATTGTATGTGCGAAGTGGAAGTTATGGTAACTTCCCCACACCTTAATGATTTTTGGCCTTTCCAGGAGAGAGCACTTGTACAACATGCCCCATGCAAAATAATTGATATAAAATTCTGAAAATTGTACCAGAAATATGATGGCATGTCTAATGTTCAATGAAACTGGTCTCACTCAATTTGGATCCTCTATGGAAATGTTATGGCTGTTTTACCCAGAACACCTGTTTGAGACTAGTCAATAGGGCTAGTCAGATACCCTATCGTACACTGGTGTATCTACAAAAGTAGGATGACCCAGAAGTTGAAATTTTTATCACAACTACCTTGATAATTTATGTGAATATACTCTAGTTTTCAGGATTTGAAACGTCACATAAAATATTTTATAGTAAAAAAATCCTCGATGGCTAAATTCAGGATGATTCCAGAACCCTATCTTACACAGGCTATATCTCCAAAAGTATAAGGCCTCATGAGCTGAAATTTGAACCCCGCGTACCTTGATCCGTATACTAAATATCCTCCAAGGGGTTCCTTCTGAAACGTCATATAAAAACAATTATAGAAAAAATTCCAAGGTGTCTCAGATGCAACAATGAAACCCCAAGACCTTGAGCTCCGATACCAAATGTTATGATCCAAATAATCAAAATATCTTAAAATAACAAAATTACACACCATGTACAGAAGGTCAATGTGGAACACCACTCCAATATAGATAAGTTACACAATAACTTCTTAAAGAATAGGGGAATTCCCTCCAAATAACCAAATACCTTTCATACTTCCCAATTCAGCTGTCAATAATGAATACATGATCTCATATATATAACTATTCACACTTGCACATGAGGCCCCTTCATCACTAGGTCGACCTTATTACATATGTATTTACACATTATATGTACATTTAAGTCCATATATTCCCCCCCTTGGGCTCATATCATATACACCTAGCCATATATATGCCCCACTTAGGTCATAACATCTCAACTTATTAGCAAGAATTATACCATTGACATTTGATAAGCTAGGGATACTTTTCTTGTAGAGGGTGCAAAATAATAAGCTCTATGATGAAAATGAAGTTTTGAACATGCCTTTGCAATAAAGCATAAGGGTAAAAGGAAGGTAGAGTTTTGGCTATTAAAGAGAGAAGAAAGGAAGCCATAAATAAGGCAACAACATGCATGAATATTTAAAGAAGTATAAGTTCAATGAGGGTAACTTCATCTTCTCTAATAATGTCAAGTGCTATTATCATACAAAACCTAGTCATTATGGGAGAGATTGATTGAAAAATAAGTATGATTTATCTCATTGAAAGCATAAAATGCATTCAAGGAATTATGTTGTAAGGGAGCACCGTAGCAATAATTATAGTTCCAAAAATGTATCTAATGAAGCCTTGTGTATAGACTTATGTGCCACATGACACATGACAGGCGAAAAAGGAGTGGTTTGCCTCATAGGATGATAATAAGATCAAGGACATATGGTTTCTTAAAGAGATCACAATGTACACATAACTAAAGGGCAACGAATGATCTTGATGAAGATGCCTAATCAAGGTCTCAAAGATGTGCATGTTGTGTTATATGTATCGAGCCTACAAAGAATATGTTAGTGAATCAAATTGTAAAACAACATTTTGAGATTGAATTCGATGAAGACAAGTGTTTCATAAAGGACAAGATGAACAATTACACAATGCTTATAAAAGGTGTTGATGGACATGATCTCTATAAATTTATCACTACAATAGTAAGACAATAGTGTTGGTGGCTAAGAATAGCTCCAAAAGTGAACTTTGACACCAAAGGTATGAACATCTTAGCTACTGAAGTCTTGAACTTTTGGAGAAACTTAATATGGTTCATGGTTTGTGTTACCACCTTATTAAAACCATCATCACCTTTTTGAGCCCAAAACACTTACCTGCCCAACTACATTTGAAACCAAGCCCCGCCTTCATAGATGACCTTAAATTATTGAGGATGTGATGTCTAATGACTCCGACTTAATGATAATTTGAGGATAATATGAATAAAGATATACATGGTTTTGATAATATATTTTTGATGGATGATAACAATCGATGTTTGATTATGATTTATTGAGGACCTAATTGATGTGGAATTGGTTGACTTGATGATTTTAAGAGTATAATTGATTAGTGATTACACTTGACAAGTTTGATAATAATTAACTCAATGAGGATATCAACAATGATTTGGTGGTAACTTGGAGATACCCATAAACTAGTTATGCTAATAGTGATTGTTTGGAGGATGTTAATGGTGTGATTGATGGG
>SNQJ01S0088354.1:6666-33494 GCA_010110895.2 Picea sitchensis
GGGTATTCTAGCATGTCCCTAGAGTATCCAAAACTCAACACTTGGACAGAGGCCAATCTTGGAAAATTTTTCATTCCCCTTCTCTATGAAGGTCTCTTCCTTCTCTACAAAGGTCTCTTCTCTTTCTCCTTCTCTATGAAGGTCTACCTGTGGGATTTCTCATTCCTTCTCTATGAAGTTCTCTTCTCTTTTCTTCAAAGATCTAGCTATGGGATCTAAAAAAATCTCTCTTGTGGTCCAAAATATTTCCATGGTACAATACCATGCTACCCATTTGTTGGGAACCATCCATCTACTGGATAACTTTCATCTTGATCAAAATATATTGGCACCATCCATCTGCTTTCCTAACTGCACCAAATCACGATCCTCCATTTCGAAATTGGAGACATAGCTCCCTCTTGCACCAAACTAAGAGCTTCTAATCATCATCCTTGAAGTTTTCTTCTGTAATATCCTGGGTGCCTTCTTGATTTCGAAAATTTCTTTATTTCTGACTTCAAACTGGATCAACCTGCTCCCTCTGCATCTATAAGAACAATACTAGAACAACCTGCAGTTACCTGCATCTCATCAACTATATCTGAGTATCTATCCTTCTCTTCATCTTGAACATTTATGTTCTGCATCTTTAGGAGCCTCCTGCTCCTATATAAATACTAGATACTATCTGGTCTTTACTGACTGTCACCATATCATAAGTCATTCTCATGTTGTCTAACTTCTACAAGTCAAGGCATAAGTTCTTTCTTTCGAGACCTGTAAACTTACTTACAATATGCTTTCTGAGATATGTCACTTAGCCAACCAATCAGTAATAATAAGTAGTAATCAAATAAAACTATATCATGATATCTATCAGAGTAGTACACATATTTTCTTAAGTAAAACTTGTTCAACCATATACACATCTAAAACCCTAATCATGAATAAGAGTTTTGAACTCTTTTTCACTCTAGCTGTGAAATTACCAAATTTTTCCTTACTATCATAGCTAAACACATACCTTTGTCACTCTCTTGAGTGATCATACCTAAAATAAATATTTTATCTCTTTCTTTAGCCTCTTCTTTGATACTTCCTTCATAAGTCTGCATAGACATTGAATTAAAACAAGGCTAATTAACATTCTCACAAAAATCTAACTTGTAATGAGAAATTATTAAAGCAAACAAGATACTAAAAAATAACATGAATACTTATCTTTTGTTTTTGTTTGGGGAGGCTCCACAGACTCCACCATTTGCTATCTTTCTTCAGATCAACTATCTTCAACTTAAAGTACATAATCCTCAATTTCTACTAAAGCTTTCTTTGAGGGAGGAGATTCCTATTCCTCTGCCACATGTGCTTGATACTTTCTTTTCCCTTTTCCTTCCTCTTGGTATTTTTCTCTTCTTCCTCTGGTTCTGGTACACTCACTTTGACATGTTCTCGTCTAGAATCATCTGCAACCTATGCTTCCAAGATCTAAAGTTTATAGATCCTTCCAGCCTATCTTATACCCTCATACTTCTATCCATTCTTTCTTGTAATAGAAACCCCAGCCCTCTGGGCTATAGAAATAATAAAAAAAACAAATTTCTTGCATCTAAAAACTGAACTCAGCAAAAGATGCATTGGATTGAGGCGAGTATACTGGTATAGTCAGTTTCTAAAAATTTCAATTTCTGATCCTTGAAACTAGACCAGTGGATTTCTGGACTGGTGCTTCTGGTTTTCTGACTCTTCTCGTACTTCTGGTACTTTTGGTTTTCTGGTTTTTTGGTACCGGTGAAAACTAGGGTTTCACTTTCCAGGAGTTCTATCCACTGAAAAGGTGCGCTGAAGGTGTTAATGAGTTCCTTAGGATAGGGTGCACTTTTCTAGATGATCTTTGGGCCGAAATTCCTCTATAATAAAAATCCCTAATTTTCTTGTACGACAACAATGACGTTTTTGTTTTTCTGTGAAAGATGCTCTCTTCAGTTTAGCTCTGATACCATGTTAAAGTTTCATCGATTATTAGGTTACTTTTCAATTTACTAGATAATCATAATATAGATAGGATCACTGAGAGAAACAAAATCACAAGATACACAACATTTATCCTAGGAAACCCTAAAGGGGAAGAAAACCCAACAAAACTTCTTTAATATAGATTCAATAAGAAAGTACAACTCTAGAATAACTCTCTCTCTACGAGAGCAAAACTACCATGATGCTAGACCAAAAAATAGCCAAGATAATAAACCAAACACTAGAGAATATCCTCTCCCAAGCAATGCGCCTCTCTCTCTTCCTTCTTTCGGCAATTGTAGCATTCTTCAATACTTGCGCACTAGATGAGTGCGCTGATTGAGTGAACAAATGAGTGGTTGGCTTCCTTTATTTATACAAACTGGCAAGCACTGAAAGGAGGTTTCTCTTCACTGGCAGGGCCAACATGTCTTTCTAGGTGGTTAGAACCACTTTAATTTTCCTGGGGGGCGACTTCTTAATTTGCATATTATAATTAGGGTTTGACCAATCCGCAAAAGGGAATTTGGTCAATTACAATTCCTGACATGATCAATCCAAAAAAATGGATTGATCTAATCAATAATATATATTTTATCTTTTACTTTATCCCCAAAAGGGGATAAGAATATTCTTTGCAATTACACAATATTTTAACAATTTTAAGGCCACGACCAAGCCAAACACAAAATTGGTGTATGATACCCCCTTGTTTGTGGGACAAGGGACCCCCTTTGTGCAAGAATTTTACTATTAAAGTCTATGGAAGTATGCATACCCTATCCCCCTCTAGATTTGAACTTGTGACCTCTTAGGAGGAAACACATGTTCGTAACCATTGGGCCCACTCATGCTATATAAAATGTGTTGTTTCACACACACACACACACACACACACACACACATATACATATATATAATGAATTATATATTATCAATGAAGCATACATTAAGAACTAAAGTTCTAAGAATTATATATTACTATATGATTTAAGTGGTTTAGATTTTAATTAATAATATATTATATAATTAAGAAGTCATGAATTTATATTTATATTTTATTTTAAGTTATTCAAGGACAAAAGAAAAAAGGCATTAGTTGTTTAAGGACAATGACATTTTTGAAAAACTCTCTTTATTTATAGTCACATCAATATATTATTTTTTTATTAATTTTACTTTTAGACGACTTTTCCATTTAACTCAACCATAGTTACATGGATTGTAGTAAAAAAAGTGAGTTGTAAATATACTTCTCTCACAAAATGACTAACTCAAAATATTTTATTATATTTATTAGGAGGCCCATTTAGACCTCAAAATTCCCCTAATAGTTTTTCAAAGTTTTTTTTAACTGGAAATTGAGGACTAAGACTAATGCAAATAGAGGAAAATCATTTAAAAAAAATGAGCAAATTTAAAAGTGGATTTGGGTCATAGGTCTATTTGGAAGGATTCTAACATTCAAAGTGCATTGAATTTAAGTAATGAGCTAAAAGGATTCTGACAAAGATTTAAACCTCAACTAAGATCTTAATCATTGGGCTTAGGTGAAGACCCTAAAACTTAATGCCTTCAAAAGATGTAATTTATTCATATGAACTCTAATAAAAGAATAATATTTTTCACTATGAAAAGAATAGAAAGAACTTCCCAATGAGTGGTTGCAAGCCCTATGTCAACATAAAATTCAAGGTCCTCTTTATCGATAAAGTGCATCTCACCTCACTAGCAAGAATGTCCAACTACACATTTTCATTCATGTAGGTCTTAGAACTGAATTCTGAGAGTGGCATTGAGGTTGCAATCCCTAAAATAGTATAGATAGCTTATTCTGGAAGTCAGAATGCCATCTTTGGTTAGGATAAAAAAATTACTGAAAGACATTTTTTAATGAAAGATCGAGCCCCGTTGAAAAAACTGTTTTTCCAAACTTGCACTCCATCTACTCATATCACATATTTGTTATATAGGATTCCAATATGCTAATTGATGTTGGCATCATTCACAAATATATGAAAGATTTTGATTCACGAAAAATGTTCAAGTGGCTTCTGGAACACTTGATACCAAACACCTAACAAAGTTGTTGATTCTTCTTAAAACATAGTTATGAGTCAACCAAAGATGTAAGATGGCTTCAATAAGCCTATAAAAGATTCATAAACTCTTACTTAGATCAAAGCCAAATAAAAATCACATAGCGCAACAACAAAACTAAAATGCATGTAATTCAACAAATGTCAACAGGTGAACTTTTGGAACAAACCACAATTTGAAAATGCACATGAAACAAGCTATTATGATTGCATATTAAAACATGAAGTCAAAATGTGAATTTGATCTAGGAGCTAATGAAGTTGTTTGGGTTTGAGGCTTTAAGAACCTAGCCTAGGTAGGGGTATGACATTTCTCCAACATCTACAAAGAGACTAAAGGGGTCAATCTAGTGAAGATAGTGAAGGTGCATTCCTTTTTCCCAAGGTTAGTCTTGGATGAAGACAATGAGGAGTTGTTTGAGGCAGTTAGCCTTTAGGAACTTTCTATTGTCCTAGTGATCCTTCAAAAAGGGAAATGCCTTAGGCCATATGGGTGGATAACATAATTTATCATGTATTTCTTCAAGATGTTGGGAGAGGATTTACTAAAGGTGGTAGAGGAGGTTCGTCAGTCTAGAAGGGTCCTCCCAAATTTCAACTCTAATTTTATCGCCCTGGTCTGGAAATTTGATAATCCAACAAACTTTGGTGAGTTCAGACTGATTTCTTTATGTAACTATGTTTACAAAATTATTGCTAAAATATTAGCTATGCGATTAAAGAAATTATTGTTGAAAGTTATCTCTCTAGAGCAACTTGGTTTTCTAGAAGGAAGAAATATACATGATGTAGTTGGTTTAGTGCATAATGTTTTTTATAGCACAAAGACAAAAAAAATGCAGTTCAATGGTGGCGAAGCTTGATTTATCAAAGGCTATGATTGATTTTGTTGGTTGTATCTAAGTATGATTCTTGTACATATCAACTTCACACTAAATCTGGTTGATTGGATAATGGCATGTGTTATATATGTATAATTTTTGGTTCGTGTTAATGGTAATGTTTACTTCTTTATTTTTTAATCCTAGTCATGGTCTCCATCAGGGGTCCCTTTGTTTTTGTATCTCTTTTCATTAGTGGCAGAGGGGTTGATTTGTGCTATCTCATAATCAAGGAGGAATGGAAGGATGAAAGGAATAAGAGTGGGAGGGGGTCTTATGCTTATGCATTTGTTGTTTGTAGGAGATGTATTGCTATTTAAAAACTAGTCCATGGCCGAGGGACATGCATTAGAGGACATTCTAAATCTATATAATAAGGTGACAAGGATGTTGATAAATGTGGACAAATCTGTTCTTTGCTTCAATGGAGTGGAAGATAGAATTAGAGAATAATTAATAGATGTATTTCATTTCTAGGTCTCAGATTTTAATGACGGGTTTAAATATCTTGGTTTTTTTCTCAAGAAAAATGTGTACAAACAATATGATTAAATATGGATAATTGGAAAGATACAGATGAGGATAAACCATTTGTGTTATCGCTAGTTGTCTAGAGGAGGTAGACTGATTTTGGTCAAATTAGTTATGGAAGCAATCCTGATCTATTGGCAATACTTGACTCACATTTGTAAAGGTGTATTAGAGAAGAGAAGAAGATTAAGCATAAAATTTCATTGGAGTGGAAGATTAGAGCAGGAGGGAGTCCATTGGGTGAGCTGGAAGTCAATTGGGAAACCTGAGGAGGAAGGTGGGTGGGGTCTCATAAATGTTCATTCTTTTGGATTTGTGTTGGCTAGTAAGTCTCTATGGAATCTTATAAGTAAGGAAAATATTTGGAACAAGATGATATTTAATAAATATATAGAACCTAATTCTATCCTCACTTGGATAAGGAGAGATGATAAGTCTTGGAAAAATGGCTTTGCTCATTGGAAGGCAATTGTTTCTTCCTTCTCAATGATAGGTACATATTTGGGTTGGAATGTGGGTAATGGAGAAGTAGTGAGGGTGGGTGTGTGAAACATATGGGATGTGGTAGCCAAGTCATATTTTTAAATGAATTGGTATAACATTTACGAGGACCTCTGATTATTCATTCATTAAAGGACTACAATGCTCCATATATAATGAGCATATGGTCACAAGCATGGGAGTTGGATATCAAATTTGGGCTAGCTGGTGAATGAAAGAGGGAATGGGAATCCTTCCCTTGAGAATTAAAAGTATCCCACATAAGACTTCATGGCGAGAGTGACGGTCATGTTTGGACTAAGAATAAGGCTTGAGGTGAATATATAGTGAGGGGAGGGTACCAATGATTTGATGGTAGTTTCTCTATGTCTTCTGACTTGGTGAGGGAAGAGGTTATGAAAGGTTAAGGAACCAATGAAAAAAAAACATGTTTATGTGGTTAGCTCTTCAGAACAGAGTGATGACTTGTGAGGCTTGAAAAAAAAGGGTTTTCAAGGAACATGGATTTGTTTTCTTTGTAGAAGTTCGAGAGAAACAACTTATCACTTACTTGTTGAATGTTATTTTATCCAAAAGATCTAGTTGGATGCATGCAATTAGCTAGGAAAAACATAGTTGTGGAATATATATAGTCTAAATCTTTGTCTTCAGATCTAGTTTACTAGACCAAAGTTAAAGGATTTTAGAGTTTTTCTTTTTCTTATTATATAGGGGGTATGGTCATCTCGTAACAACCATTTATTTGTAGATATGGCAATTCCAACCTTTCAGGTTTTCTTGCAAGTAGTGGCAGTCTATAATTTGGTTAAACAAAATGAAAACTCCAAGCTCCCTCGACACGTAGGGGAGATATTGATTGATAAACATTGTTGCTAGGTTTTTTTCAATCGTGCATGTCAGGGGGATGATAAACGATGTGGATTCAAAGTACTTTTGTTTCTTTTAGACTCACACTATTGTAACTTGAAATCAAGTAGAAGTAAGGGATCGAACAATATTGCAAAGTTGTTGGTTTTGAAGTTTTTGTTCAAGTTAGAATATAATAGTTGGGTGAGAGATGTCAAAATCTATGGGGATTCTCTGTGGTCGTAAGTTGGATGAAAAGAACACAATCAATCAACAATGTCATGTTTCAAGATTTAGCTCTACATTTAAAGGAGATCATTGTAGTCTTTACGAACTTCACTATCACTCATATAGAGAGAATTAAATGAGAAGGTTGACACATTGTCAAAGGAAGGCTTACTGATGGCTATAGGTGAAATACTTATGATAGAATTCTATGAGGGAGTGAGTTAAAAGTTTTGAGAGTCTTTGTAAGATCAATTTAAGAATTGATAATTCCTCATGTTTCTTTTTTTTCTTTTTGGGTACTAATAGCATAAAATAGATGATACCTACATGAATTATAGGTAATAAAAAATGTGGCAAATGCTCGAACGATTTTTTTAGTTGTACAATTTGTGTTACCAATAATAAAGGTTTCTAGTAGTAACTGGTCAATTGGGGAATTATAGGAATTATATAGGCAATGGTTGGAAAAAGAAGAATGTATTTTTGTACTCTTTATTGAATATAAAAATGAGAATTTATTTTCCTATGGAAAAAAAAATATTTAACTTATAAAAAATCATATAATAAAGAAATATGAAAAATTTTAATTCAAAAGAAAAAATGAATTAGAAAAAATAATACTTAATTATTAAGTTAAAGTAAGTTTTGATGAACAATCCCTTGGATAGGGTGCTAGAATTTGGGGCCAGACCAACCACCTGGAGGATTGACAAGACAACAGAGACACTTGGAGGGCTGGAAGAAGGGGTAAGTGGCCTGGAACATGGAGGGAGAAATCATGATGGGATTGTCGATATTTGTGTCAACATCACCCACTTTAAAGATTGATATTATGTATGTTCCAATGGGGCCTTGGACGAGACGAGTGGTTTCATTAGTGCTCAAGGGGGAGACTCGTCATCGAGCGAACGCGAGTCACAATCAGTTGAGCATGCGATAAGTACATGACGATGATTGAAATAGGATCTGTGGAATGAAGGTTAGTTATGGGAATCAGGGTGGAGGTACCGTGAGGAAAACACTCTCTGGAACGAAGCCTCGGGAAGAATTAATGAAAATACTCTGCCCTTACAAAGTCAAGATGTGGAGTTATATAAAGGTATATGACTAAGGTATTGGCTCAATTTTGGCAAATTTGAGTATAGTGGACCGTCTCAGGTGGAAGAGGGACCCTGAAGTTCAAGGCATTTGGGACTGGTTGTCGAGGTGGCAACCTGATAAGGCCATCATGTGGCATCGTCCTCCTTTAAGATTAAAAGGGGAAACCACATAGGATTAGGGAATTGGGTAGACTCTCTAGCATTTCATAGTTCTTATCCAGAGAAGAACTTGGATAAAGAATAAAATGTCAGACTTAAGGGGGTGACTTCAACTAGCAGGAATCAGTAAGAAAGGGAAATTTGGGTTGGTTTCGGTCATTTTTAGAAAGCGATGTAGGATGGATAGAAAATGTTTAAGGGAGACCAGCCAGAAAGGGAAGAAAAGGGAGCCCCCCCCCCAAGGCCCGATCTGTCATACCAGGGTGATAAGGGTGGCATGGATGGCTAGGACGAGGTTAAAAAATATTTTCTTAGATGAGGAAAAGAAGAATACGACAAAGATAGAGGAAGCAATCTGACGCCATTGACACTCCACCTTTGATGTAGACACTGTGAGAGAAGTCAAAGCCTGGGTCAAGGATCCAAAGTTTACTAGAACTAGGGAAATGAAGTACTTCAAGCTAGCGAAAACCTATTGGATTGTAAAGGAGATGGTTTCTCAGGAAGTTGCAGACAACAATAATACCATTAAGGCAATTAAACTATTGGAAGGAAAATTCAATCTCTTTTGTCATTGTTAGTTTGGTATAAAATTTTGTATTAAACAAGAGATACAAATTTTGGTACGCTTTTCCAATTTTTTTTCTCAAAAAAATCAAACTTCAACTATAATTTTAGTATTGTATGCATCCATGATCTCCCTGCCAAACAACCCACAATATTATAAGTAAAACAACATCAAGACTGAAATGACACCATATATCAAGATTGACGTTTTTAGAAGTCTAAAATTAGTCCATGGAATTTGTCCAAAACCAATTGTACTTTGTTCAAAACAGAACTATCCATCAAAATAACACAAGTCCATGTTTAAATGGGTTGAGGGCTTCATACTTTATATGGTATTATAGATTCAATATCTGAACTAATAGGGTATCTTCATATTGGATATCATGGTGTGCATTCCATGGATTTAGTCCCCCGTAAGGTTCACAGGTCGAGATAGTGAAGTTATGTTTTTTTTCTAAATATTGGATATTTAGATGGGAATGGTCAAGATTATAATCAATGATGGGTTATATACAAAATTGAAATAGTGAAATTTTGTATTAAAGTAAAAGAAACACTTTCTATGGTTGTATCTGAGGATGATGGTGAGGATGTAAGGAGATGGTTAGGTTTTCAAGGAGTTTCAGAAGGGTACGGGCATGGTTAAGTGTGTTAGGATAGTAATGATGGTTGAGGTTTTGGATGCGGACGTAGAAGAAACTAAAGTCCAAGAGAAAACAAAGTTGTTTAACGACGTGGTGGTTGGAGGGAGCAACAAACTGCTAGAAGACGTCTCTATGGAAGGGATAGTCAGTAACATGCCCATATATGACCAACCTTCAATAGGAGCATGTACTAGTAGTAAAGATAACAAGAAACTGTGAAATAGGTGCTTGGAAAAAATGGTGGAGAACCCGAGGTATGAGGTTACCTTGTCTTTGGTGGAAGACTATATTCAATACATGAAGGACCACATAGCCATTGGAAAATTCATGGGACTTTGGCCCTCAGAAAAAGCATTGATGGTATGGATAAAGTCAAGATGTAAAGTCAAAGGTGACATAAGCCTAAAATTGGGGTCAAAAGGCTTCTTTACAGTGATTTTTACCTACTCTAAGGATAGGAATAAGTATTTGATGAAGGGCTGTATTTCTTTAACTTAGCAGGGCTCCACCTGAGGTACTGGTCGAAATGCTTCTCCCCATAGAAAGAAGACTTCACAGAGGCCCCAGTATGGATCAAAATTTATTCCTTACCCTAGTAATTCTGGAAGCTGGAAACTCTAGAAGGGATAGGAAACACGCTAGGCTCCTTTGTCAAAATTTTAGAGATAACAAAGGCAACTAAGTATACGTCTTATGCAAGGATATGTGTCTACATGAATGTGGCAAGAGCCTTACAAGAATCAATTACCATTTCATTTCAAGACAAGGAATGGGTTCAATCCATAGATTATGAACACATCTTGTTTAAATGGAGGAAGTGCCATGAACATGGGAACTTATTCAAAAACTACCCTCATAATTCAACTCAGACAAAGAATAAAGGTAAGGAAGAGAAGGACACATAAGGCTTTGTAAAGATCTCCAATAAGAGAAAGGAAGGATGTAAAGGTAATAAAAACACAGTGGAAACCACAAAGAAATATGAAAATGGCTTTCATATCTTAGCTTCAACATAACACATGGCTAAAATTCCTAAAGGAGAGCATCAAGAAACAGAGAAAGGGCAGGAAAAACAGAGAAATCAAGAAATTAAGCAGGAAGAAATATAGAAACGTCAACACACGGAGCAAGGCATTGACAACCTAGAGAAGGAAATGAGAGAAATTAAGATGCAAGATCTAGAGGCTCTTGAAGAATCCTAAGATGAAACAAAGAAGGAGGAACCCACCCAGTTATCAGAGAAAGAAGACATGGAAGTAGACATTAAAAACATGATAGCTATTCATGGTGAACAAGATATTAACAACATGCATGTGGGAAAACTTTGAAGGCTCCAAAGAGAGTTACTTAGAAGGAAGAGTAAGGAACAAACACAATAAAATACGATCTCATCCTTAGGGAACCTAGGAATTAAATCAAACTCATTGAAGACTACTAAAAAGCAAGGAAGGGAAGACACAAAAAAAGGGCCGCAAACCTTATAGAAAAGTCCTCGAAGAAACATAAGCACTTCTCATTGACTTAGGGCAGGTAGTGGGACTACCAGATAGGTATTTCTTACCCCAAACCAAAAGTTAATTATGAAAATATTTTCCTGGAATATAAGGGGACTAGACGTTGCATCCAAATATAAAATTATTATGAAAAATATAGATCAAGAAAAAACAGATATCACATTGTTGCAAGAAACTAAGTGTGACGATAGGAATATGGAATGAATAGAAAAGAATATTTGGAACACCTGTGACCTTTGTTCTGAAGTAGACGGTGCTTTAGGATGGCTTTCCCTCCTGTGGAACCCAAATAAAATTAAGGTGGATATGGTTTCCCAAACCAATAGAATAATCAAAATTTCTGACACAATTTTCGGGTTGGAAGAGCAGGAATTTGTAACCAATGTCTATGGCCCTAAAGCGCTTGTAGAAAAAAGAGACTTTCTGAGAGAGATCTCGTGTTTAGGCATAAGTATGAAAGGTTAACAATGGATTGTAGGAGGTGATTTCAATATGATAACCACTCTAGAGGATAAAAAAGGAGGCATTCATTGGATGGACTTTGAGGACTAGACCTTTAAAGAAATAATTTACCAACTTCGCCTGATTGGCATTCTCTCGTACGAAGGAAGATTCACCTGCAGTAAAAAGTAAGGAGGAAAGCACCACACAACAGAAAGATTAGATATATTCTTGGTATTAGAAGCCTTCTACCAATCAAGACAAGCCATCTCTAAGCAAATTCACCCTATTTATGGCTCAAATCATTGGCCCATTTCTTTGAAATGGATCAACGATTTTTTCCCTCGCCCTAAACCTTTAAGATTTGAAAAAATTTGTATCTTTCATCCATAATTTATGAAGAAAATTTTTGAGTGGTGGCAGGAGAACCAAAATCTTTATGACACAAATATGTACTAGTTCCAACATAAATTGAAACATATCAAAGCTTGTCTCAAGAAACAGAATAAAGAGGTATTTGGAAACATCCAAGAATAAAAAATAAAAATGGAAGTGGAGATGGAACATGTGCAGGGCCAAATTATCTAGGTTGTTCTTTCTCTCGATCTCAAGATCCAGGAGACCCACCTTCGAATGGAGCTAGATGAAAGGGATAATCAAGAGAAAATCTTATTTCGCTAGAAATCCTGAATCCATTGGCTTAAGGAGAGGGATAAGAAATTTTTTCCATAATTTCTTACTTAAAAGAAGGAACTAGAACAAGATAGAAGGAGATATTTTGGAAAAAAATGAAGAGATTGAAAATAATTTTATCAACTATTATAGTAACCTGCTCTCATATCTAGATCTGGAAAGGAGAGAGGCTCTCTTCTTACTAAATGAGCTATTCCAAAATTGGTCACCAAGGAACACAACAACAACCTTATGATAAGTGTGACCTTGGCCGAAGTTGAAGCAACAATCAAAGAATTTCCACAAGGGAAGGCTCTTGGGCCTGATGGTTTCACAACAAACTTCTTTCAAGCCTATTGGAGCATCATAGCTAAATACCTATGAGAAGTGGTAGAAGAATCTAGGACTTCCAAATTAGTTTTGCAAGCTTTCAATTCCACCTTCTTGGCCCTGATTCCTAAAGAAAATGAAGTCAAATTTGAAGATAATTTTAGACCTATCTCTCTATGCAATTTAATTTACAAAATTATTACAAAAATCCTTGCTAACATACTTAATCCTATTCTTCAGGAAATAATTTCTCCAGAACAAGGGGGTTTTGTAGAAGGTCGTCAAATCCTCGATGGTATAATTGTTTCCCATGAAGCCATACATTCTCTTAAAATAGTAGAAAATCGAGAATAATCTTAAAGCTTGATTTGTCTAAATCTTATGACCATATTAATTGGATTTTCTTAGAGAGATATTGAGGGATTTTGGCTTTGATCCCTCTTGGATTTCCTATATTCTTAATCTGATCTCCTCTGTGTTCTTTTCTATTCTGGTTAATGGTTCCCCCTCCCCAATCTTCAAAGCCGCTAGGGGGTTAATATAGGGAGACCCCATGTCCCCTTACCTCTTCATCATTATTGTTGAAGGTTTGGGGTGTTACTTGAAGCAAGCCCTTGTGGATAGCCATCTGAAGGGTTTATCTATCTCCCCCCAGACTGCTCCCCTGTCTTATCTCCAATTTTTGGATGAAACCCTTCTTTTGGGTAAACCTACATTGTAGGAGGCCAGAGTTATCAAGAGAATTCTAGATTTTTTTTGGCATCCTCTGACATGCAACTCAACTTGGATAAGTCTAATATTTTCTTTTTTAATACCCCAATTATAATTCAATAGAGGATTGCTAGAATCTTTGGTTTCCAAATATCCTCCCTACCCTCGAAATATCTCAAGGCCCCTATTTTAGATAAGGTCATTCACAATCCGGGGTGGCAAGAGCTTCTAACTAAAATTGAATACCATCTAAATTGTTGGACCCATAGGTTCCCTACTGTGCTTGGTTGAATTCTCCTAATAAAATTTGTTTTAATGGCCATGCATATTTATGTGTTTTTTGTGCTTGCATCTCTTGTAAATATTTTACAGAAACTTAGATCTATTCAGAGGAATTTCTTGTGGGGAGGAACAAAATGAGAAAAGAAATGGGCTCTGATTTCCTGGGAAAAAGTGTGTGAGCCAAAATATCAAGGAGGCGTAGGCCTCAAGGACCCATAAAAATAAGGCCAATCTTTGGCGACAATTTTCTTTTGGAGATGGATAAAAATATCAAAGACACTCTGGGAAAAGATTTGGCAAGATAAATATGCCTGAGATATCCCTCCCAAGATTGAATCAGATTGGATGGCAATAGACCAGACTCATTGATATGGAATTATGCTTGGAAAAACTATAACTTAGTGCAAACTCAGAGTTTCTGGGAGCTTCATGATGGAAAGTCAACCCTTTTCTGGGAAGATGTGTGGGAGAAGCGACATGCTTTGAGGTCTAATGAACTCCTTATACCAATCCAAGAAAATTTGCTTGGATAGGATGGTCAAAGGTTTTCCAATATTGGGAAGACACTCATCACCCAAAAATGGTGCTCATCCAGACCATTTATCAAAAAACCTGTATCTGTCAATAGGTCTCTCGGAGGCGGTATTTACTATCAAAGGCACACCAGATATAATTTTGAGTCATGTCTGGCGTCAGGATAATTCGGTGGTTAACTACCTAGATAAGATGGCGGTGGGACTACCCCAGGGTGAATCCTAATGGATATGGAAGGGCGTGGGTCAGGGTGAATTCAACGATAATGTAACACATTTTAAATGAAATGACAATCCTCCTCCGCTTGCAAGGACAGGTGGGGAGCCAAGTGTACATCTAGTGGGGTTGTCAGAGGCTCGTGTTTCTACATGAGAAAAGAGGTTCTTCCAAGAGGTTGGATGAAAGTCGGTTAGGAGGAAGGTGGAGCAGTACGATTGCCTTTAAGTTATTATGGGGAGATGTTGTTCTATTTAATAAAAATATGATAGCATGATCCAGAGAAGGTTTCATTACATATTGAAGGTGGTATGTCGTGGTCGTCATACTCAACCTCAACAAGAATAATAATGAACATATATGATAATCCAAAGTCTAAAGTGATCTAGTTTAGTTTGGGTAGTCATGGTCGTAAGTGGAAGGGGGATGAGATCTTACCTCCATAGGCAAAGAGCCCTAGCTATAAGAGGAGGACAACTAATCAATTTTCAGTCACCGTGGTATACTATATGAGTTTCCCTATTTTTTCTGGTGTGCCATGTTGGGCTGGTTTGGGGGGGAATACTGACTAGAAGCACTTGTCCAATATGGGCTACCCTATTTTCTTTCTGAGGAAAGATTCAAGTGACCTACTCTCGGTTTCATAGAATTTCCAACCTTTCTTTTGTTTGTCTTCAAGTAGGGTTCAGAGAAGCATGATCAGTTTCTCTTCAAGTAGGGTTCAGAGAAGCATGATCAGTTTCTTGCTACGAGCCATGGAAATAGGTAGACGCAAAGTTCTAGCTAAGAACAAGGCCACTTCCCCGATGGGTTCCAAGCCCCAAAATAAAAGATGGGGAAGAGACAATCTTTAGAGCAACCTTCCATTATAAATTGTAGAGAAACAAGGTAATCTAGAGAGGCTAGAAATTGATACCTCACAATATTTTCTCAACAAGAAAGAACATGGAGAAGGTGTAGGAGGCAAACCTAAAAAGAAAGGGAACTGAGGACGAGGAAATTCTTTGGACTACAAAGGAGTGGATTCCTAACCCAAGCCAATCAAGGAAAAGGGACACAAAATTATTCCGCTTAGCTGAGGTTTATTAGATAACAAAAGCAACAATGGCTTAACATTTGGCCTAGAAATAGTTGGAAATCCAAGCCACTTGCCACGCAATCTGGGTCTTAGAAGAAAAAATCGAGCTCTTCTATAATGAGCAATATGGCATCCATTTCTAGGAATTATCCCCGAAATCTCAGGCTACTCAGAACCATCGGACTGAGGATAAATGTGTTCAATTAGGATCCCAGGAGCATCCCATCCAATTTGAAGAGGACGAGGCAAGTCCAGAGTCCAACAAGTGCACCAGGCATCGCTTGGAAAGCGAGTGAAGCGATCATAACAACTAGAGTCAAATTGCAACCCCAGATTTGTCTCATCCCCTGGGTTAGTGGTCATGATAGATACTATTTTTATTTTTGTGTTTGAAACTGTTTAGCTTAGCCAAAGGAAGAATTTTGAGAAACTAGGAAGAAATAGAACTATGTCAGGTTTTGTAATTTTCATGGATGAATGTATGGTTGGATGCTTAAAACTTATGTGATGCATGTGTGTTGTTTCCTCCAGAAACCTTATTGATATGGGAAGAGTCTTGTTTCCAATTTTCGACAAACCTCCAGTACCTATGACTATTATGTAAATAGAAATATTTAGTCTTTTTGCTTAAAAAAAAAAAGAAATACTTTCTATATGTTCTAGGATATATTAGAGAGAAAAATAAAATAAAAGACATCCAATTTTTTTTAATTTACTTTTTAATATATATTTTAATATTACATTAATTAAAGTTAATTGAATATCAATACAATGTGTAATATATTAATATTTATAAATAAATGATATCTATAATGAAAAAAAATTATTGAAAAAAAATAATAATAAAAATATATCTTATCTTTAAAATTAATAATAAAATAAAATTAAAAATATATCTTTTAAAAAATAAAACTAATAAAAAAATAATTCAACATACATTCATTTTTTTTTTAAATCAAACATTTATAAGTTTTTAATTAAAAAACAAAACAAAGATTTAAAGCCTTAATTCATCTTTTTAAAAGAAAGGAGATGATGTTTTAATTTTACTTTTAGTACGGTTAAAAAATTATATAAGCATGTGTGCACTATAAAATGTAGCAATCTAAAGATGTTTGGACTGCACCTGAAATCAACAGGTTGAGCATACTATAAAATTTAGCAATGTAAAGATGTTTGAATTGATTGAGCGGGCCAAACATTCAAATCTTCATAAACAGAAGGAGACATTATCAAACCCAACAAGTCACTCCAATCCATCTTTTTATGTTCATGCACGATGAATGTTAGGCCATAGCCCTGAAGATATCTTGGTTTCACTAAATACTTTTGTTTCTCCTCCAAAGGAACATGAAAAACTCCTGGCAATCTTCTTAATCTCTTTAAAAAGTTTTACATCATCCTTGGATATGTGAACATGACCTGGACAACTAACTAGTGGACTATTCGTTACAAAATGAAGAAATTGATCATGCTCTGCATAATATTTTCGTCGCTCTGTCTAGAAAATGATATTTTCAACATAAAAAATTTGGATGAGATCAACGTGGCCCCTCGAGAGGCTACATTGAAGAATGGCTGCTCCAAAGGGCAATGGAGAAGCCAACGGGACGGCGTAAGCAACAAAGTAGCTGGCATGATTCCGTGAGGCTGTCGATGACAACACAAAAGGCACCCAAACAAGAAAAACAACAATGGGGAGATATATATCATCACAGTAAGTCTATAACATCACATCCTAATTTGTTTATCAACTTATTCCACCCTTTAAATAGAAATGTCTAACCAAAGAATCGAGTTCCAATTTCTTCTTCTAGATCTTGCTCTCACTGGCCAACCCCTTCTTCTTTTCAGTTCTCGCTCTCTATCGTCACCCCCTTCTTCTTTATACAATCCAATTTCTTGTAAATATTTCTTTTATGGTCTTTGGGAGCTCCAATCCCACCCATATGGAAATGCATTTAAATTTTCAGAATATGTACTGTGATTATTATTTTTGATATATTTCAAAGAAAAACTATTTTTATCTCCTTTTATATTTATGTGCTCATATTTTTTATCTTCAATTATGTTGAATGTCAAGAGATTGTGTTTATTTAATTTGGATATAAGGTTTAATGTGTGTGATTCTCGTCCTATTTTCTAGAACCTTATTTCCTCAGTTACCATTGTTTATATTGTTTCCAAGTCATTATGCACATATATTCTAAGTCCCATATTTGAAATTTCATAATTTGTTACGAAAACCTATAGAGAAGTACCACATCTATAAGAATGCAGTAGGATTCAAAAAAGTATTGTTTTTCTTTTTCCAATAAGATATAACTTTATTTGTCCGCATTACATAGAGACACATAAGCCAGATGGTCTATTTAAATAAGTGACTATGAAAATTGTACTTAACTCAACTACCAAGTATACAAAATCATTATGAATGAATTTAACTACATTGAAGAGATAAAACATGCAAGGTAGGAACTTAAATTTCAAACATGGCAAGTCTCCACTACTGGTAAAAAAATAAAATCAAGATGGATTATACAAAACACGGTGTAATTAGAATGAAAATACTTTCAAAACTAAATGGTTTCAATGCCGTAATTGCTCTAGGGCCAATTTGTCATTTCATGCATGGCTACCACATGTAAAGTTTCTATGTTGCGCCACATCTCCGCAATTTGTTTTCCTCCGCCACCTTTTCCCCCATCCCTCGCAGTATTTATTTCCATTTCAACTTGTAGGATCGCATCGCCATGCATCACTTGTTATTATATTGTGTGCTTAAAGAAGTGTTTTTAAGGCATAAGTGGGTGAAGGACGTGCATCCTTTATCCTTTAAAAAAGTGAATCCTTTGTTGTTTTAATAAAGGTTTATATATTAAATTTTAATATTAAAAACCTTTTAATTAAATTTTTTGGGAATTCAGGTATAATATAATAATACTCCTCTACTATAAAGAGACTCAGTTTTATAAGCTACGGTTTGGATGGTTGTTTTTGTTAATGGAGAAAGTGTAGAGTTATAAGTTTGAGGTGGAAAGATTCAAGCGGGCAAGAATAACTTTGCGCTATGCAATCTCAAGATGTGAGATCTTCTTGTGCAACAAGGATTTCAAAAGGAATTAGCTGGAAAGACAAATAAACTGGTAAGCATGATAGACGAGGACTGGGAAGATATGGATGAAAGAGCCCTTAGTACTATCCTTTTGTGTCTGGAAGATGAAGTGTTGTTTAACATCACTGAAGAGAAGTTAATAGCATGTTTGTGGAGCAAAATGGAGAGTCTTTATATGACAAAGAACTTAACGAACAAAATCTTCTTGAAGAGGCAATTGTACAAATTGCATATGAAAGAAGGTACAAAAATTGTTGATCACTTCAATGTTTTCAATACTCTTATTTGTCAATTATCTAGTATGGACATAACGTACGAATATGAGGACAAGGCAGTTACGTTACTATGTTCATTTCCTGAGTCTTGGGATCATCTAGTCACAACTATGTGGTTTAGCATAATAGATGCCATTGATTATGATACTGTTGTGGGATCTTTTTTGTCTGAGGAGATGAGAAAAAGATCTAGTAAAGAAACCTCAACAATAGAAACAATGGTGGTCAGAGTTCGATCTATAGAAAGAGAGAAAAATCAGAGAGGTACATCAAGTTCTAAGTCAAAAGGAAAGAAGAGTAAGCAGAAATGTTGGTTCTATGGAAAATCTAGGCATCTAAAGAAGGATTGGTGGAAAATACATAATGCATACAAGGAGGACTCCACAAAAGAAGCAAAGGAAGCTAATGTAGCTGAAACAAGTTCAGGTTCTAGTTCATGTATGATTGATGAGGTATTGTTTACTTGTGATGTTTCACATCAACATCAGCATTAGTTGTTATATTCTGGTGCGTCCATCCACATGTGTCTTCATAGAAATTGGTTCTCAACTTATAAATCTATTGATGATGGTGTTGTTTTTACAGGAAATGTTTTTTCTTGTAAAATTGTTGGAGTTGGTAGGTTTCGAATTAAAATGCACGATGGTTCTGTAAGAACACTAATATATGTAAGGCAGGTTCCCAAACTAAGAAATAACTTGATATCTTTGGGAGTTCTAGATTCTATTGGTTACAAGTGTATATCTCAAGGTGGAGTATTGAAGGTGTCCAAAGGCATATTAGTAGTCATGAAGGAAAATAGGATCGAGAACCTTTATCAGCTTGAAGGAAGGACAGAGGTAAATCAAGCAGTGGTAGCATCTGAAGATGCAAGTGACTTTGTTCGTTTATGGAATCAATGTTTGGGTTATATGAGTGAGAAAGGGATTAAGGTACTGGTTGATCATAAGTCACTTTCAAGTTTAGAGTTTCTGAATTTGAATTTTTGCAAGTATTGTGTTTTTGGAAAACAATGTAGACAAAAGTTTAAAATAGGAAGACATATAAGCAAAGGTATTCTTGATTACATTCATTCAGATGTTTCGGGACCATCCCCTATAGTTTCTTTTGGAGGATCGTCATATTTTTTGACATTTATAGATGATTACTCTAGAAAGGTTTGGGTCTATTTACTTAAAATAAAATTTGATGTATTTAATACTTTTAAGCAATTCAGATCTTTGGTTGAAAAGAGAAATGACAGATCAATCAAGTGACTAAGTACAAATAATGGAGGTGAGTTCACATTTGTGAAATTTGAGAACTATTGCAAGGAAGCTAGGATCGAAAGACATAAGACCACGGTTTATACTCAACAAAATGGTGTTGTTGAACGCATAAATAGGACTCTTCCAGAGAGAGAAAGGAGGATGCTCAGTAATGCCAAGACGTAACAAGAATTGTGGGAATAATCAGTTCTTACAACATGATATCTGATAAATTGGTCACCATCAACTGGAATAAACTGTAAGATTCCAAAATAGGTATGAGAAGGTCATTCGTGTGATTTTTCAAATCTGAGAATATTTGGTTGTGATGCTTATGCTCTTATTTCTAAAGATTAGTGTTTTAAGTTAGATCATAGATTAAAGAAATATGTCTTTGTTGGTTATGGTGATGGAGTTAAGGGGTACAGATTGTGGGATCCTACTACCCACAAACTCATCAGAAGCAGAGATGTAGTATTTGTTGAATCCTCACTCGTAAAATCAGAATTGGTAGATGTTGAAGTGAGACAAGAACAAGTACCACAAGTTCAAAAAATTCAATTAGAAACTCAAACATCTTCAAAAAGAGAGGAGCATGAAGAAGTTCCAGAAGAAGACGATGAAGATGCAAAAAATATCCAAGAAACTAAGGATATGCCTCAACCATCTCTAAGGAGATATTCATAGGCCACGAATCCTCCTACAAGGTATGATGATTATGTTTCATTTGTGGCTTTGGTTTCTATTGATGGAGAACCTAGTTGTTTTTAGGAAGCAATTAAGGTATCTGAAAGTGCTCAATGAAAGAAAGCTATGAAAGAAGAAATGGATGAATTAGTAATGAATAAAACATGGGACCTGGTAGAACTTCCAAAGGATAGGAAGGGTGTCAACTGCAAGTGGCTCTACAAACTGAAAAAGGGTGTTGATGATAAAGTCGAAAGGTATAAATCAAGACTGGTAGCAAAAGGGTATTCTCAAAAGGAAGGTATTGATTTTCATGAGATCTTTTCACCAGTTGTGAAGCTTGTTTCAGTTCATGTTGTGTTAGCACTAGTTGCTTTACTTGATCTTGAGTTAGAGCAGTTGGATGTTAAAACAACATTTCTACATGGAGATTTAGATGAGGATATATATATGGAACAACCAGAAGGGTTTGTTCAGGATCACAATAAGAGGTTTGTTTGCAAACTCAAGAAGTCATTGTATGGCTAGAGACTGTCTTCTAGGAAATGGTACAAGAAGTTTGATTCTTTCATGGTGATCCTAAATTTTACAATAAGTGAATATGATCATTGTGTTTACTTTAAAAAGTTGGAAAATGGCATGTTCATTATTTTGGTGTTATATGTTGACGATATGCTTGTGGCAAGCAAAAAAATGGTCCAAATCAACAGGTTAAAGGCTCAGTTGGCTAAGGCATTTAATATGAATGATCTAGGAGCAAAAAAATAAATCTTAGGCATGAAGATACACATAGACGGGAAAAATGGTAAGCTATGGTTATCACAACAAAAGCGTGTGGAGAAAATAGTTATGAGATTCGATATGAATAATGTGAAAGCTGTACAGATCCCTTTAGATTCCCATTTCAAGATTTATTCAGGTTTATGTTCTAGTAATGATGAAGAAAATGATTATATGTCTCGTGTACCATATGATAATGCAGTGGGAAGTTTGATGTATGTGATGGTGAGTACTAGACCAGATATTTCACATACAGTTGGTGTTGTGATTCGATACATGGAAAATCTAGGAAAAGCGCATTGGGAAGCAGTGAAATGGGTGCTTTGATATCTTAGAGGTAGAAGAAGTTACTCTATCACCTATGATGGTTCTAGAGATTCAATTTGCAGTTATGTAGATTCAGATTTTGTAGGCGACTTGGAAAAAAGGAGATCCACTTCAGGATATGTCTTTACTTTTGCAGGAGCACCTGTTAGTTGGATGTCAAAGATTCAAAACATATTCTATTTATCCAGTACTTAGGAAGAGCATATGGCTGCTTCACATGCATTCAAGGAGGCAATTTAGTTATAAGGTTTGTTGGGTGAGTTTGGAAGGATGCAAGACAAGGTGAAAGTATTTTGTGATAGTCAAAGTGCTATTCATTTGGCTAGAAATCCATCTTATCACAGTAAGATGAAACATATTTATCTTAAGTACCATTTTGTAATACAAGTTGTTGATGAACGGGGAGTGGCTCTAGAAAAAGTCCATACAAAAGTAAATTCTGCAGACATTTTTATGAAACTAGTTTTATTAGAAAAGCTACGATGATGTTTGGATTCTCTTGGCTTGCATAAAAGGTGATGAATTAATCAAGGGCATGATATATCAGGTAAATTGTTATCAAGGTGGAGATTGTTGGAAACATGCCAACAAATTTCCTCATGCACTCACATGCACATGCATTTCAGTTAAATTAGGAATGTGCATACATGCACTCATTGTAAACTGTGTAATCTATTTATGAATTGTTCGTGTAACTATGTGATTTATTCATGATCCGTTTGTGTAACCGAGTGATAGATGTTATATATACGAGCATACCCATAAAGGTTAGAGTGAAAGGTGTGTAGAGAGAAGAGTGTGTGTGAGGAGAGGATGATTGTATGCCTGAGATTGGCTATTGTAATTCTCCCTTGAATAATAAGAATATTGAATATCATTTCCTGTGTTTTTTTCCTACATTGGGTTTCCACATAAATCACTATGTCAATTGTGTGAATGTTGTTCTTGGTTTTATGCGTGTTTAATCTTGCTTGTTTATGCTATGTTTTGCTTCCGCTGCCCAACAGATACCAACATATTCATACAATGAATGCTTCTCCTCTAGTCTGGAAGAGAAATAATATTTTATGTAATCATCATGAATAAAATTTATGAACAAGCATGGATGAGTTTGATCAATGAGTTCTTGTGTTGGACCAATCTATGCTCTTTGTTTCGAATTTAGGAGCATAAAAGACTTCGATCGATAGTCTAGCTCTGCAATGGTTTGTCATTGCCTGATGTTATATGCTTTTGTATCTTCCATTTACCAATGTAAAGATGTTTGAATTGCAGCTGAAATCGGCAAGCTAAACGGGCCATACATTCAAATCTCCATAATCGGAAGGAGACATTATAAAACCCAACAAGTCACTCCAATCCATCTTTTTATGTTCAGACATGAC
Source organism: Picea sitchensis (assembly GCA_010110895.2). NCBI lineage: Eukaryota > Viridiplantae > Streptophyta > Pinopsida > Pinales > Pinaceae > Picea > Picea sitchensis. The sequence goes on from SNQJ01S0088354.1 coordinate 29,818, forward strand.
AAATGTGGGGCCATATCCCTGAAGATCCCATGGCAAATGGAATTTGGGACATCAACCATAGCATACGAAATGCACACAAAAAGTAGTATTGTATTACACATTTCAACTTAGCTACATCACATTTATATAGTTTCTCTCAGATCTAATTGATTCCTAACATGGAGATAGCGGTTGAGATAATATCTCAACAACCACCAACAAATATGAAACCAATCTCTAAAGTAAGCATTATTCTAACGCTCATGTAAGCATTACTTCAAATACCCTCCCTTAATGCTTACATTACAAATATTATATCATAATTACAATACTCAAATTTCAACATAGATATTTGTCTTGATATGGTCTTCATCAACACTCTTATCCACTCTAAAATCTTCCGGTATACGCTCTTTCTTCTCCACAACTTCGAGCTTCCCATTCAACTCATTTAAGACAACAATGCTTCTGACCATCATTGACAAATTTGTAGAATTGACGCTTCTCGACGTCCTGAAGGACAATCTCGATATTGAATTATCCTATGGATACACTACCATCTGTGGAATTCTCACGAAGAGAAAATTTCGACAATTATATAGGATAGATATCTAATTACTGGATATTTTCAGCAGTCAATCATACAAAAAGAATCTGTAACTTTTAACAGACTTGTAAACATACTCAACTAGTGAATATGTTCTTACATGGCACCTAAGTACCTCAAAAACTACTAACCTAAGATATGTTACTCTGTTCAATTCATTGGTTCTTCATAATGTAATTTTTACAAACAAAATAAATATAACGCTAATACACATCACACTACACAATAAATATGAAGTCTACTGGATCTAATAACCATCAAAAAATAAATTCATGGACTCCTCATGGCGTTTAAATTGGTCCCTATTTATGAATTGATCATCTTCACGTCTGTCCAATACAAATTCTGCAAGTGGGCAGGTTGAGAATCAAAATCGGGATCCAGACTTGTTGTTTTGCTTCATCAATCTCATGTGCACATCGATCTACTTGCAGTTCCACACCAAATCGCACCCGCATAAATACACCAAGAATCAGAGTCTCTCGCTTGCAACACCTCGACAAAGACACACAACCTTCTCCGGTAATGGACCACCACTCCTTCTACATTGGCTGCATCTCAACAAATCTGCAATCTCCTTCATATTGACATGGGCTCATGTAACCCAACAAATGATGACTCTGTCTGGCAGCTACAAAAGCATGACTGCGACATTAATCCTTGGGCATCAAAGTTTAGATATGAAGGAAAAATAGGGAGGTCATCAATATGGGGGGCATATAACATAATATTAGAGGGCGTATTTTGTGATAGTCAAAGTGTTATTCATTTTTCTAGAAATCCATCTTATCACAGTAAGACGAAACATATTTATATTAAGTACCATTTTCTAATACAGGTTGTTGATGACAGGGGAGTGGCTCTAGAAAAATCCCATACAAAAGTGAATTCTGCAAACATTTTTACGAAACCAGTTTGTTAGAAAAGCTACGATGGTGTTTGACTTCTCTTGGCTTGTAGAAAAGGTGATGAATTAATTTAGGGCATGATATATCAGGTAAATTGTTTTCAAAATGGAGATTGTTGGAAACATGCCAACGAATTTCCTCATGCACTCACATGCACATGCATTTCAACTAAATTAGGAATGTACATACATGCACTCATTGTAAACTGTGTAATCTATTTATGAATTGTTCGTGTAACTATGTGATCGATTCATGATCAGTTTGTGTAACTAAGTGATAGATGTTATATATATGAGCATACCCATAGAGGTTAGAGTGCAAGGTCTGTAGAGAGCAGAGTGTGTGTGAGGAGAGGATGATTGTATGCCTGATATTGACTATTGGAATTCTCCCTTGAATAATAAGAATATCGAATATCATTGCTCGTGGTTTTTTCTCGCACTGGGTTTCCACATAGATCACTATGTCAATTGTGTGATTTTTGTTCTTGGTTTTATGCATGTTTAATCTTGCTTGTTTATGCTATGTTTTGCTTCCGCTGCCCAACAAATACCAACATATTCATACAATGAATGCTTCTCCTCCAGTCTGGAAGAGAAATAATATTTTATGTAATCTTCATGAATAACATTTTTGAACAAGCATGGATGAGTTTGATCAATGAGTTCTTGTGTTGGATCGATCTATTCTCTTCGTTTAGAATTAAGGAGAAGAAAAGACTCCAATCGACAGTCTATCTCTGCAACAGTATGTCATTGCCCGATGTTATATGCTTTTGTATCTTTCATTTACCAATGTAAAGATGTTTGAACTGCACATGAAATCAACAAGTTAAATGGGCCATACATTCAAATCTCCATAATCAGAAGGAGACATTATAAAACCCAACAAGTCACTCCAATCCATCTTTTTTTGTTCAGACATGACTCCAATCCGAGGAGATTTTTCCTGAGACAGTTCTGAAAACATCGTCCTGCATTTCGTTTTCGTTGTTGTTGTCGAATCGAACGTAATTCAATGTCGTACATGTGATTTTTGATTAAATAAAATTCAATGTGATTTTACATGTGATTTTTGATTAAATAAAATTGATTAAATAAAATTCAATGTGATTTTTGATTTCTGAAAACTTCTTATTTTACATGTGATTTTTGATTAAATAAAATTTTAAATAAATTCAATGTATGAATATTTGGAACCTCTTATTTTACATGTGATTTTTGATTAAATAAAATTGACCATGAGTTCAGTCAACTCAACTTTTTAAGAGCAATTGCCATGCCCATTATACTACAATGTCCCATTACACTACCATGTTGAAGAAAGGAAGGGACAATGTCGTACAATTTAAGAAAAGATGGGACGATGTCAATTTGTACGATCTCTTTGAGAGCGCACATATATATATGAGAGAGATGCGTTGAGAGCACAGAGGATGTGGGATATTTTGGTTAACAATCTCAGTAATTTAATATGTGTAATACCGTGCTTTAACGCCAAGCTGCGATTTGCATGGGAGGCCGTTTGTAGTTGTCTTATTGTGAAAGATTATCATAAGTTCCGACGGTTCTGAAAACATTTTGAGAGAGATGTGTTGAGAGTACAACAATTTGATTGTCAAAGTCTATTTTTTTAAATAAATTTAATATATGAATAAAATAAAAAAAATTCTTCATCTCTTTTTTTTAGGAAGATAAAAGTGAAAAAAAACATTAAAAAAAGATAATGATACCATAACTTTCAACTTGTTTACATCTTTTAACTTGTTTACATTTTGGGTCTGTCTAATAGTCTCATGTTAAGTTTCTATCACCAAAAACTTCCCTCCAACCATAGTTACATAATCTTGGAATGTTTTTAACTCATTGTCCTCAAAAGGTTAGAGTTATCCTCTTTGCGACAACATTCTGACACAATATTGTGAGCCCATGTGGATGCTATTTTTTTTACATATGCGCATTATCATTTACATTATAAGTGTATTAATGCATAGTTTTAGCGAATAAAATTATAAATCTGACTCTATAAAAAAAATATTACGGCATAATCGAATTTCAAGAAGAGGACACCTCTAAGACGAGTTTTGATATAATATAACTATTTCTATGTTTTGATGAGTTGGTTGCAAAATTTAATTGAAAGGTAGATAATTATACTATGATTTTATTTTTGGAGTTTTCTAG
>SNQJ01S0088355.1:5757-33492 GCA_010110895.2 Picea sitchensis
ATTCTTCCTTACTTGAGAAGAATAGTCCAGATATCTCATCATTGATGTCTTACCTTTTAGGGCAAATGCTTTTCCAATATCTCACAAATGTGAGTGGAAGAATGGCCCAGATGATTCAGTTTATATCATAATATTGTTTATGTGCAGGTTGATATCAGAGGATTGTTATGAAAACTGTATGATAGTATATGTATACTACTGTGGTAGATGTGTTCCACTGTTTGTGACTATACGTTATTGATCAAGTACTTGTGTGCTACTTGGTGTGGTAGTGTACCACTTGATTGTATTTATGTACTACTATGGATAGACGCAGTTGTGTTCTATTTTTCTTCTGATTGCCTTGAATACTATTAGTAGTTTTGGAAATGATTATCAGCTAGATGGATGATCAAAGGACAGAGATTTTCCTGACGGAAAATCAGGAAAATGGTTCAGAACATTTACTCTTCTAGGACATATGTCCAGATTAGAAAAATGGTTTTTGTGTCAATCTGTGGTGTGAGTGACTTATCTAGCATCATGTCTAATTACTCAGATGGAGTATGGTTTGAAGAGATGATACGGCTGATGACATTGATGGTAATGATGGTGCTCATGATCTAGTCATGAGATAGTCTATAAAACTATGTTGATGCTACCAGGTGAATGGTATGTTTGTGCTCAAGACCATTGCCTGTAATATCTCCCTAGTTAGGAGGGAGTGTTGATATTATGGTAGTTGCGAGAGGTATTTACCTCCACGTGTAAACCTGACGAGAATAGAATATTTCGGGAAGCAAGAAGAAACCCTAATGATTTGGCTAATAAACCTAAAAGATATGTTGGCCCAAGAAGATAATTTTTATTAGGTTATTAGTCTACAAGAGAAGAAGTCGGCCAAAAGAAATAATATATATTGAACAGACAGATACCCAGAATGAGAAGTTGACCCAGGTAGTTAGCCAGAATTAATATAAATACTGGAGGCCAGTCTTCATTTTGGGAGGCAGTCTCAGAATTGCAGAGCAACACTTGTGCGCACTGCAGTACCCAGTTTTGTGTGCAGGTTTGGAGGAGAGCTGCGATTGCAGTTGCTGCAGATAGCAGATCATGTTTGGCTTGGACTATCTCTTGGTTAGGGTTTGGACTATCTAATCAGCTCTTGTTGGTGTGCTATCCTTGGGGAAAGGTGTGCTACCCTTTGTTTGGCTATCTAGCCTAGGGTTTGCTTCCAGAGTGATTCTCTGTCAAGGTTAAGGTGCTCGGAGGGTGGCTTCGGCCTATGGTTGGGTGACAATAGTGATATTTTCAATGGTAAAACGAGCACATTCATTATATTCTATCAGGCGCCAGATCTGAGTTGCGCAAAAAGTCATTGCGGGATTTTCCAGTTGATTAGTGTGCAAAGGCCCAAAGAGCCAAAGCCCAAACTCCCGAAATAATTATGGGACAGTAATATTCGTAGCAGGAGCCAAGGTCCATCCAAGAGCAACGCATGGAAAAAAAGGTGGGGATTTCCTAGATTATAGATCACGATCAAATCGGCTCACGTGTATTCGTCATACCAAATTTGTGCAAGGATTAGTGGTTAAGCAGAAGCCCCAAAGTTGCAGATCAAGCGCAACACGTCCTTCTCCATCGGACGATAAATATCTACTTCGGGAATCTGGACTTCGAGAGTTTCAAGATCTCTACTCTCGGTTTCATCTGGAGTGATTTCTCCCGTAGTCCATCGATCGTTGTCGCGCATCAATCTGAATCAATGGTCATCGTTCACTTCGGAGCTTCAACATTCATTTCAAGTCGCCACGTCACTCTGGGCCCATATTTATGCCATCTCTACATGCAGACCCCTCCCGGGCTCCGAAGTCCAAGGTACGTGGCAACCATCAGTGCATACATGTGGCACCCTTATCAGTCATGACACGTGGAATCCATCTAGCACTAACAAATGGCACTCATTTCAAGCATGTTCAGACGTGTCTTCAACCTATTTTCGAGTGACACATGTCACCCCTCCGTCTGCGACATGTCATCATAGTGACACTAGGCCTCCATGTCAGATTCTCCTCCGAGAGGTGTTCTCGTTCAGCGCGCCCTATCAATTCCTCCAAACTTGGCTTGCATATTTGTATAATGTCTTTGAGCACTTGACTGAGTAAAAGGGGTTTTATGCACATGTTTAATAAAATTGATGATTAGATGTGATTGACATTGCTATGATCCCTGTGACTTATGAGCCCATGGAGGGTGTATCTATTGATGTGCAGGACCATACCCAACGAACATGTACCATATTGGACAGGTACACATGGGGAGATGATTAGTTTGGACCTCCATGGGGCTGAGAGCCCACCAAATGGATGCTAAGACCCCAACAGGGGGCAGAGACAGGTCAGAGGGTTTGCATCGGGGAAGAGGAGGACATTCCACCAGAGGGACCTGAGCAGACCTGTACCTAGGGGGGTTGTTCCTTTTCCACCAGGACGTTGGCCTTGGAAGGACATGACATCACCCAGGACGTTCATGACGTCATCCAACATTTGTGGAGGTTTTGGGAAGTAGTTGTGGCACGTGTGGCTTGTTCTGGAGGCCCAAGGAAGCCTAACGTTTTGCGCCAGGAAAAACGTTGCCCTGGAAAGGGCTAACATCACCTTAAAAGGGCATGACGTCCTCATTATTTTCTTGATTAGGGTTTGATTATGAGATTTAATGTAAAAAACAGTATTATTGTGTATTTTGGCCATGTAGGCGTTTTGGTGACCTAAAATTAAATTAAGATCATTGGTATGGTATAAATTGAGGGTTTTTACACCCATTTTCTCATCATCTTTCACTCACACTTGTGTGAGGTCTGAAATTTGTGCCCTCTTTAGGTTTTTTGGCTGAAATTATAATGCGCACTTGTTGAAGGAAGATTTTCTTGGCTATTTTCTGCATTTTCTTGGTGGAAGGTTTACAACTAGGGTTTGGCATTGATAATGCTTGGTGAATGTAAGTGAATTTCGGTAATTCTTCCTTTTCTTAAATGGTTATGGTATTTTTACTTTTATTTTAATGAAATTTGTTGGATTAAACCCTAGGAAATAAGCACATGCCGGCGTCCTTATTTTCAGTCCCTACTAGGTTATGCTAAGAATCCATTTCATTTGTTGAAGATAAATACTAGGGCCTTGCCATTGCAACACCCTACCATTTACTCTTCAAGCTAGCCATTTTACTTTTTCTTTTGAGCTAAAGGAGGAAGATGAACTAAGGCCTCGGTTTACTACAACTTAGTGAGTTGTCTTCCCCTAGGGTTGATAGGTTGAAGCCTTGTCTTAACAACACTTCAACCATCATATCCCTCTTGTCTTTGGCCCTACGATTATCATTTGTCCCTTCAAATTTTGCAGCTAGTTTGACTCCATTTTCCCTAATAACGCAATGATCTAAGAACTTCTATGTTTGAGTACCTTGATCACAAATATCCAATACTTTGAACAATTATTAACACCTTCTAACCCTATCTTTGACTAACTTACTAACCCTCAGACCTTCTATGTTTGAGTACCTTGATCACAAATATCCAATACTTTGAACAATTATTAACACCTTCTAACCCTAGCTTAGACTAACTTACTAACCCTATTGCTACTATTATTTACTTATGTTATAATCATATCCATGCATCATTTTATACATCTTTAAAGCAATTGAAATATTGGCTAAAGCGTAGTAGTCATTGCTTCTAAATGAATGTTGATATTGTAACATTGATGATAAATCACTATTGTTCATTGTGAAGCTTCTTTAGCATTTATTGTGAAGTGACATATTGTGATTATTGCTATTGTACATCATTGATTTGCTTCATCAATATTATCAATCAATTGATTTATATCAGAAAGTTCTTGATTATATGAAGTACTAACCAACAAGTGATCTTGCATACATATAGTTTTCTTGTTGCTTTGTCTCGGGCAGGAACACTTTTGGTTATCATTATTTTTATTGGTTGTTTAGCCGGACCTTCTGATCGGTGGTGACTTGTTAGGGGGAAAACTTTACTTAGCCATAAGCCTTTTCCTTCTCAAAACCCTAGGTCATCGAGGACGTCTCCCTTGGGCCTACCTCCCTAAATAGAAAAAGCTATCCTATCAAGGTGACAGTGGTAGGATAGTCTCAGTTTCACCAGTTTGCCTTTATCTCACCTTTCCTTTACTTCCAGGTACAAACTACACGATAACATTTCCTACTCAACTTGCCTTGCCTATGGAAAAGTTCCTCCAAGAATACCAAGAAGAACCCGATGATATGGTCAGGAGGATACTGCAGCTGGTACAAGTACAATAGACCAGGGAGCAGCTCCTTGATAAAGCGCAGGATCACCAGCAGAAAATAAAATGAGCCTTTGACAAGACTGCAAGCAAGGAATATTTTTAGTTGGGGGATCTGGTGCTCAAGTGGGATGCCCCCAAGCAAGACAAAGGTAAACATGGTAAATTCGAAGCCTTATGGATTGGTCCCTTCAATATTTCTGAGGTATTTTCAAACAACACTTATAAATTGCAGAACTTGGAGGATTCTGAAGTTTTGGGTGGCCCTGTCAATGGGCATTTTCTCAAAAATTATTTTGTCTAAGCTGTGATCGACATTCCACCATTGTAATTACCACTTCTTTTCATTTTTATTTTGGATAAGAGACTCCATAACCCAAAGCTAAGGCACTGAAACTGTGCATTCTTGGTAGCTCACAGGGAGCACACCATCCCCTATGGAACCAATGTTATCACATGAAGTTGTCAAGGGTCGTGTGTGACTATTGTTAATACCTATGTCTGTACCCTCGTCTCATCTCTCTCTCTCTCTCTTCCCCACCACCAAGCCCTAGGATCTTTCCCTCTAACTAATAAAGTCGTTTTCCCCCTTTTTGTTGACGACTTAGTTTCCCTTGGTGTCTTTCCCGACCAAGTCCTGACCCAAATCTTTTCTGTTTTTGTCGAAGAAGGACGAGCAGTCATCATCCTTTTGTCTCGAATTATTGGTCATTCTGTTTTCCCAAGCTTGCAATAAGTCATCCAAATATTTGTTCAGGAGGCAACCATGGGCACAAAGCGCAATTTTGAGAACGGTCCATTTTGGGCTTGAAACACAAGAAAACAGGCAAGTTCAGTTTTCAACAACGGGGATCCCCTGTGAAGTTCAGATTAGCGGCCCTCAAGTATTCGGAATTATAAAGTTACGCTAGTTTTAGCGTCAATCAGAAAGCCCAGAATTAAAGATCAAGCAAAGGTTGAGTCTGGGCCGTCGGATCTCATTGGGTAGAGATAGACGGTGGGGAAACATTGCAGAAGTCAGGACTCTGAAGGATTGTAAGAGTTATTCGTCCAAAAGGTCTGAAGTCCTGAGACCTGGGGAAAATATGGGCCATCGATCAAAGGGATGCGCGGTGCCAGATCTGAGCTGCGGAAAAAGTCACTGAGGGATTTTCCAGTTTAGGAGTGTGAAAAGGCCCAAAGAGCCGAAGCCCGAACTCTCGAAATAATTATGGGCCGTTGATCTTCATAGTAGGAGCCAGGGTCCATCCAAGAGCGATGCGTGGAAACAAATGTGGGGCTTTCCCAGATTATAGATCACGATCAGATTGGCTCGCGTGTATTCGACATACCAAATTTGCACAAGGATTATTGGTTAAGCAGAAGCCCCGAAGTTGCAGATCATGTGCAACACGTCCTTCTCCATCGGACGATAAATATCTACTTCAGGAATTCAGGCTTCGGGAGTTTCAAGATCTCTACTCTTGGTTTCATCCGGAGTGATTTCTCCCATAGTCCACTGATCGTTGTCGCGCATCCATCTGAATCAATGGTCATCGTTCACTTCGGAGCTTCAACATTCATTTCAGGGGCCACGTCACTCTGGGACCATATTTATGCCAGCTCTATATACAGACCCCTCCCGGGCTCCGAAGTCCAAGGTATGTGGAAGCCATCAGCGCATACATCTGGCACCCTTATCAGTCATGACACGTGGAATCCATCTAGCGCTAACACATGGCACTCATTTCAAGCATGTTCGGACGTGTCTTCATCCTATTTTCGAGTGACACATGTCACCCCTCCATCCTCGACATGTCAGCATAGTGATGCCAGGCCTCCATGTTAGATTCTCCTCCGAGAGGTGTTCTCATTCAGCGTGCCCTATTACTTCCTCCAAACTTGGCTTGCATATTTGTATAATGTCTTTGAGCACTTGACTGAGTAAAAAGAGTTTTATGCACATGTTTAATAAAATTGATGATTATATGTGATTGACATTGCTATGATCCCTGTGACTTATGAGCCCATGGAGGCCGTATATGTTGATGTGCAGGATCATACCCAACGGACATGTACCATATTGGACAGGTACACATGGGGAGATGATTATTTCGGACCTCCCTGGGGTTGAGAGCCCACCAAATGGACGTTGAGACCCCAGGAGGGGGCAGAGATAGGTCATAGGGTTTGCATCGGGGAAGAGAAGGACGTTCCACCAGAGGGACCTGAGTAGACCTGTACCCAGGGGGGTTGTGTCTTTTCTACCAAAACATTGGCCTTGGAAAAACATGATGTCACCCAGGATGTTCATGATGTCATCCAACATTTGTGGAGGTTTTGGGAGGCAGTTGTGGCACGTGTGGCTTGTTCCAGAGGCCCGAGGAGGCCTAACGTTTTGCTCCAGGAGGCCAACATTGACCTAGAAAGGGTAATGTCACCCTAAAAGGGCATGACATCCTCATTATTTGCTTTATTAGGGTTTTATTATGACATTTAATGTAAAAAACAATATTATTATGTATTTTGGCGATGTCGGCCTTTTGGTGACCTAAAATTAAATTAAGGTCATTGGTATGGTATAAATTGAGGGTTTTTACTCCCATTTTCTCATCATCTTTCACTCACACTTGTGTGAGGTCTGAAATTTGTGCACTCTTTAGGTTTTTCGCTGAAATTACTAGTGCGCACTTGTTGCAGGAGGCTTTTCTTGGTTATTTTCTGCATTTCTTGGTGGAAGGTTTACAACTAGGGTTTGGCATTGATAATACTTGGTGAATGTAAGTGAATTTATGCAATCCTTCCTTTGCTTGAATGGTTATGGTATTTTTACATGAATTTTAATGAAATTTGCTAGATTAAACCCTAGGAAATAAGCACATATTGGTGTCCTTATTTTAAGTCCCTGCTAAGAAGCCATTTCATTTGTTGAAGATAAATGCTAGGGCCTTTCCATTGCAACACCCTACCATTTACTCTTCAAGCTAGCCATTTTTACATTGTCTTTTGAGCTAATGAAGGAGGAAGACGCACTAAGGCCTAGGTTTACTACACCTTAGTGAGTCGTCTTCCCCTAGGGTTGATAGGTTGAAGCCTTGTCTTAGCAAAACTTCAACCATCATATCCCTATTGTCTTTGGCCCTACCATTATCATTTGTCCCTTCAAATTTTGCAGCTAGTTTGATTCCATTTGCCTTAATAACGCACTGATCTAAGACCTTCTATGTTTGAGTATGTTGATCACAAATATCCAATACTTTGAACAATTATTAACACCTTCTAACCCTAGCTTAGACTAACTTACTAACCCTATTGCTGCTATCATTTACTTATGTTATAATCATATCCATGCATCATTTTATACATCTTTATAGAAATTGAAAGATTGGCTAAAGTGTAGTAGTCATTGCTTCTAAATGAATGTTTATATTGTAACATTGATGATAAATCGCTATTGCTCATTGTGAAGCTTCTTTAGCATTTACTGTGAAGTGACATATTGTGATTATTGCTATTGTACATCACTGATTTGCTTCATCAATATTATCAATCAATTGCTTTATATCAGAAAGTCCTTGATTATATTAAGTACTAACCAGCGAGTGATCTTGCATATATATAGTTTTCTTGTTGCTTTGTCTCGGGCATGAACACTTCTGGTTATCATTATCTTTATTGGTTGTCTAGCCAGACCTTCTGATCAGTGGTGACTTCTGAGGGGGGAAAATTTACTTAGCCATAAGCCTTTGCATTCTCAAAACCCGAGGTCATCGGGGATGTCTCCCCCGGGCTTACCTCCCTAAATAGAAAAAGCTATCCTATCGAGGTGACAGTGGTAGGATAGTCTCAGTTTCACCAGTTTGCCTTTCTCTTACTTTTCCTTTACTTCCAAGTACAAACTACATGATAACATTTCCTACTCAACTCGCCTTGCCTATGGCAAAGTTCCTCCAGGACTACCAAGAAGAACCCGATGATATGGTTAGGAGGATACTGCAGCTGGTAGAAGTACAACAGGCCAGGGAGCAGTTGCTTGATAAAGTGCAGGATCATCAGCAGAAAATCAAACGAGCCTTTGGCAAGAGTGTAAGCAAGGAAGATTTTCAGTTGGGGGATCTGGTGCTCAAGTGGGATGCCCCAAATCAAGACAAAGGGAAACATGGTAAATTCGAAGCCTTATGGATTGGTCCCTTCAAGATTTTTGAGGTATTTTCAAACAACACTTATAAATTGCATAACTTGGAGGATTCCGAAGTTTTGGGTGGCCCTGTCAATGGGCATTTTCTCAAAAAGTATTTTGTCTAAGCCGTAACCGACATTCCACCATTATAATTACCACTTCTTTTCATTTTTATTTTGGATAAGAGACTCCATAAGCCAAAGATAAGGCACTGAAACTACGCGTTCTTGGCATCTCACAAGGAGCACGCCATTCCCTGTGGAGCCAATGTTATCACATGAAGTTGTCAAGGGTCATGTCTGATTTTTGTTAATACCTATGTCTGTACCCTCATCTCATCTCTCTCTCTCTCTTCCCCACCACCAAGCCCTAGTATATTTCCCTCTGACTGATAAAGTCGTTTTCCCCCTTTTTGTTGACGACCTGGTTTCCCTTGGTGTCTTGCCCGACCAAGTCCCGACCCAAATATTTTCTGTTTTTCTAGAAAAAGGATGAACACTCATCATCATTTTGTCTCAAATTGTTGGTCATTCTGTTTTTCCAAGCCCACAACAAGCCATCCAAATCTTTGTTTACACAAGAAGCAACCATGGGCACAAAGTGCAGTTTTCAGAATGATCCATTTTGGGCTTGAACCACAAGATCCCATGTGAAGTTCAGAATAGCGGCCCCCATGTATTCGGAATTATAAAGTTGTGTGAGTTTTAGCGTCAATCAAAAAGCCCTAAATTAAAGATCAAGAAAAGGTTGAGTCTGGGCCGTCAGATCTCATTGGGGAGAGATCGACGGTGGGGAAACATTGTGGAAGTCAGGACTCTGGAGGATTGTAAGAGTTATTCGTCCAAAAGGTCTGAAGTCCCGAAACCTAGAGCAAATATGGGCCATCGATCAAAGGGACGCACGTCGCCAGATCTGAGCTATGGAAAAAGTCATTGCGGGATTTTCCAGTTGAGGAGTGTGCAAAGGCCCAAAGATTCGAAGCCCGAACTCCCAAAATAATTATGGGTCGTTGATCTTCATAGTAGGATCCAAGGTCCATCCAAGAGCGACGCGTGGCAACAAAGGTGGGGCTATCCCAGATTATAGATCACGACCAGATCGGCTCGCGTGTATTTGACATACCAAATTTGCGCAAGGATTAGTGGTTAAGAAGAAGCCCCAAAGTTGCAAATCAAGCGTAACATGTCCTTCTCCATCAGACGGTAAATATCTACTTCGGGAATCTGAGATTTGGGAGTTTCAAGATCTCTACTCTCGGTTTCATCCGGAGTGATTTCTCCCGTAGTCCACCGATCGTTTTCGTGCATCCATCTGAATCAACGGTCATCGTTCACTTTGGAGCTTCAACATTCATTTCAGGTCGACACGTCACTCTGGGCCCATATTTATGCCAGCTCTACATGCAGACCTCTCCCGGGCTCCAAAGTCCAAGGAACGTGGCAGCCATCAACGCATACATGTGGCACCCTTATTAGTCATGACACATGGAATCCATCTAGCGCTAACACATGGCACTCATTTCAAGCATGTTTGTGCATGTCTTCAGCCTATTTTCAAGTGACACATGTCACCCCTCCGTCTGTGACATGTCATCATAGTGACGTCAGGCCTCCATGTCAGACTCTTCTCTGGGAGGTGTTCTCGTTCAACACCAAAATTAGAGCCATCTCTAAGCGGGGTTAGGAGGATCCTAGAGTGGGCGAGCAAATAAAATTTAGCGAGAACACTAAGTTAGCAGAGGTGCCAAGATTGCGGACCGAGGCCAGATCAACAACCATGCTCCATTGCGGGGACGCAACATGCTCGAAAGATAATATTCTTGAGCGGTCCCGCAATCGAAACAGTGGTATAGCGTAAGAGCTACGTGGAAGTTAGTGATGAATTGGGGGCCCAAAAGCGGTCTGGGTCCTAACCTCCTTTAACGGCCCCGCAATCACGTGCTTATAAAGCGTCAAATCTGAGAGCAGTGCATGGAAGCCCCTTAAGCTTTAAGCCTCATCCAAATCTCGACGCAAGATCAGTTAATGAAAAAGGAGTGGTGGTTGAAACCTCAACTCACTCCATAAATAGAAGGCGTGGAGGATCTGGCCGTGGAGACAGAGCTACCAGCCCAAGGTACCTAGGATGGTTTGTTTTCTTGCATGGCCATGTTGATCTGAGCTCACGTCTGACAGGAGGATGCACGCACAGTCTAACAGAATGAGACACATACGTAAAGCCTTGAATGGGATGGCCAGATCACACTACTGGTAGTGGTGGACTGATCTGAGTATAAGTAGATCAGTTCAAGTTTTTGTTAAAGGGGGTCAACCTGGTTGAGCAGAGTGCCTTTCTTTTGTAATATTTTGATACTAAAATTGTTCTTTGGTTATGTATCAAACTTGAGACTTTCACATTAATAGAAGTCGGCTTCTCTCGTATCTTTGTAACAATTGTGCTAAAACACTCGGTCATGGAGGATCTAGTCTAGGGTTGTAGTTCTATTGTAATGTAGGTTTGATTACAGTATTGTTGTGCCCAGTTTTAGTCAGCTTCCTTGTTATCCTATTCCCCCTTGCGTTGAAAGGCTCGAGCATGGAGGATCCAATCGAGTTGCTGCAGTTGCATGATAATGTAGGTTTGATTATTATGCTGCAGTGACATATTTCAGTGTCTGAAAATTGAGTTGAAGAGTGCTCTTGAGCCTGAGTTTTTCTTCACTAAGCTGCTTGAAAGCCAGATTCCCATAGTAGTATTTCTTACCTCTCTCACTAAGTCTTCCTTCCGCTCACACTTAAACTCAAATGACTGACCGAATTTAATGAGGCCCTCACTTCCTTGTGCATTGCTTGTCCAGTTTCTGTGATTAAAATCATTCTTGTACTGAGTTTTGTCCATTTGACCTCCAATCATAAAACCAACATCCACCAAAAATCTGATGGGTACTGGGCTTATCCTCTTGCAATCTGAGGGTAACTCTCAGTGCTAACACCAGGATACTTCTTGTGTTCTTGAGCATGGTGTTTCTTCTTGTGATCTTAGTTGTTGCAACATAATTATTTATGGTTTGAGTTAAATGATAAAAAGGATTGAACTTCATTCTTAAACCTTGCTTATTGCAAAACCAACATGGTATCAGAGAATAGGTCTTGAAGAACCCATTGCACAAACAACTCATCCTCTCTCTTCTGCAGAAACAGTACGACACTCCTAGGGTTCCTAGAAAATCCGTACGGCCTACCCTTCTGAGATTTTTCAACACTTGGCACTTGGAGGTTGGGGCTAAAAAGGGCATAGGNTAGGGTTTCTAGGGTTTTGCTAATTTCTGCAGAAATTTTTAGAATTGGGTTTCTGCAACTCCTTGAAGGAGCTATTTAGCGTACCAGGGCTATCATATCCTTCAAAGGCTTATTGTTGGCAGTCATAAGTCCAACAAAACCTAAACGTGCTAGCCTAGCCTAGCTGTTAGGTTTTCTAGTGATGCAGGAGCATCGTCAGCAAGTCCACGTGGAGGGACAACTTAGCGCCATAATGCTCCTTTCTAAAATTTCAGAATCTAAAGAGCTGGCATTTTTCTGTTAATCCGTTTTGGAACGGATTATTGAATAAGAGCGAAACGCTCAAAAATTGTATGATGGTGAGAGGTCTAGGATTTTCACTCCTAGTCTTGAATGTAACAAAAATTAGGTAGCAGTTAGGTTTATGTTTTTCGGGTAGACAAGTAGTTAGGGAGGGAACCCTAGAGGAATCTTCTGGATGCGTAGATGCATAGCATGCCCAAACGAGGCTGCAGGAGGAGTATTGTTTTAGGATAGGAGATAGGATAGTTTTTTTTTAGAGAGAGAGATGAGACTTTGTGCAGTCCAGTTTTTATAAACACATTGTACAAACATTTTTGATTAATACAAAGCAGTTTTCCTGCCCATGATTTGTCTGTGTGTTTATGCATATGAATGAATGTTGTAGATGTATGATAAGTTTCATTAACAGTAGGAAGATAGATTGATCTATCTTTGTTTGAGTTTTTTGTATCATTTTGGGTTCTTTAGGCGGTGCAAGGAGTGCACAACAGAACGTTGGGAGTTCTGGAGCCAACGCAAGGAGTGTATATCTGAATCTCGAATCGAGTTTAGGGAGGAGCAAGCCAGGAGGGCACACCAGAAGAATTCACAGACTCAAGAAGCCTCAGAGTTACTAAACGCTCTAAAGGAAAGATTGTGCAGAGGGAGAACAGAACAAAACTAATGAAGGTTTTGTAGAAGCTCTGCCAGGTGGGCATCGAGCAAGTGCAAGGAGTGCACAAGAGAACTCTGCCTCGAGTTTTGTGAAAAGAAAAGTGTCAAGGAGAGGACACTCACAGAGTTGTTGAACACTCTGGAGGAAGACCTGTGTGAGGAGCGCACCAGGAGAACACTTAGACGAAGTGTTGAAAGTCTAAAGCCATATGAGGGCTCAGCCAAGCACAAGGAGCGCACACAGAGAGAACTTGTTTCAAGTTCAAATCTCGGGAGGTGGAGCACAGAATGTGCCAGGAGGGCACCAAAAAATCTTTTGGAAGACACAGAAGGGTCGAGTCCCTTAGAGACTAAGCAAGTTGAAAGCTCAGGAGGAGTAGTGTGAAGCTGCACACAAAGCGCAAGTGTGTGTAGAGCCGAGGTTGAGTTTCATTGACAAAGCTCAAGAGGGAAAGTGGATGTCGAGACCCAAAGTCGCAGGGCTCACAGGAGGTAGATCGAAGGTCGAGACCTTTGAAGCGTCGAAATATTCCAAGTCGGAGAAGAAAGCCAAAGCTCAGGAGGAGGAATGACAACTATCGTTAGATCAGCCGCATAGGAGTGATTTGGACCGTCGAAACTACGTCCAAACAGGAGAAACGAGCGCAGGAGAAGATCAGATATGAGTCGTTGGATTTGAGCGCGTGGATCAACAACCGTTGATCTAGAGGTAAGGTGCATGCACCTTAACCATTTGAAGGTAGACGGGAGAGTGGACTTTGAGAAGTCCAGAAGTTCTGAAATCATCGGGACCATCCATCGTAAGAGGACAAGTGGCAGCAGATAAGCGTTTCACTGAGTCGCAACTCAGGGAAGTCAAAGGGTAGAGGTACGAGAACTCGCGAGTCAATCTGAGCCGTCCGATCACAGAGGGTCGAGGACCGTTGATCTGACATGGGTGAATTCTTGGGAAATCAGGAATCGGAGAAAGGAAGGTGCACGAGAGAAATTTCAAAATCATCTGAACTGTCAATAGAGACAAGGCACGTGGCGAGAGATCAGCATTTCGTTGACTCACAGAGTGGAAAGGTCAAAGGGCAGAGTCGTGAGGATTCACGAAGTGCGAACTCGCGAAAGGATCACAGTCGTTGATCAAAGAGAGAGCGTGGACCGTTGATTTTCCAGGGAGATATCAGGAGTTCGGATATCGAGAGAAGGGAGGCGAGCGGTCCTCCAACTTCGTGAAACGTGAAGTCCCGATACGCAAAAAGGAGATCAGGACCATTGGATAGCGGGGATTGTGGATAATTGATCTGTGGAGCGGAACTTGCAAGTTCGGGTTTCAGAAGGACGAGCAAGCGAACTTCGCGAAATGAAAAATCGTGAAGCGCTCGAAAGATTTGGCCCAAGGTCATAGCGAGGGGTCATATGGATGGAGTATAAGGGAGGAGATAGCACGCGCTAGGCCCCTCTCGAGATTTCGGAGGTCGGGAGAGTCGGGGTGACTCACATGCAAAGACCCGATACACGAAATCATGAAACTCCTTTTGATTTAGGCAAGTGGTCATAGTCGTGGTCACAAGAAGGAAGGGGCTTAGCCAGGGAAGAGCTAGTGCCCGCTTGGCATTGGGGTTTGAACAACGCTCAGGAGAGGGCCCATGAGTCTCATACGACTTGCGTATTTTGAGAAAGGACCTATGTAAGTGGGTTTGGGGTCTAGTAGAGACCCAAAGAGTTGATCCGATTCAGTTTCTTGATCGATCCTAGACCGAAAGGTCAGCATCCCCAAGGAGAGAAGGGGGATCTGCATCAAGTGGTATCAGAGCTCAGATTTTTAATTTCTGTAGCAGAGTAGATAAAGAAAATACTCTGATACCATCAAGTGGTATCAGAGCTAAAGTTTTATTTGCAGACCATAGACAAAAGAAGGACGCTGAAAGAATACAGTCTGATACCANCATACCATTGAGAGGTATCAGCGTTGATTTTGTTTGTATATTTCAGGCAAAGGAGATAGAGAAGACAGTCTGACTACATCAAGTAGTATCAAGAGCTGGATTTTGTCTGCAGATTGTAGGCAAAGGTGGGAAGGAGAATAGAGATAATCTTATGACATCAAATGGTATCATAAGATGAATTTCACTTGTGGACAGCAGGTGAAGGAAGATAGAGTACTGATGCTCTGTGAAGATGGTTGCAAGGTGTGCAACAAATGGTAGATAGCCAGGAGGGTTGAAGACCGAAAAGATGGATACTAAAGGCCATGAGCGTGGTCGAAGAGGAGACCGCTAGAAAAAAAGTAAAGTGGAAATTGACAAGGAGCTCATTGAAATAAGAGAAAGAATGGAACAACTGACATTGAAGATGCATTAGGAGGAAAGGGTGCACTGGAGGTACAAATGGCCTCTGAATAGGAAGGTAAAATGGCTTGTTCGAAAGTTGTTGGCCAGAAAACAACAAAAAGAGTGGAGGAAGTGGCTGAGGCATACTGAAAACATTAGTGACATAGAGGAAGATTTGGTTTGCATTTGTGAGCCAAAAGTCGAAGAAACCCTCAGTGATGGGGAAGGGAGATCAGTTACAGGTCTCATAAACTGCCCGGAGGGCAGAGATGAATTTCCAAATTTTCAGGTGGGCAATGATATGAGATCAAGTGAGGATCTCTTCGACTGTCAGGAGGACAGCAGTGGAAATTCATATTTCCAGGTGGACCATGATATGAGATCAGGAGATCTCATAAGATGCTAAGAGGGAAGAAGTGAACTTTCAAGTTTCCAGGTGGGAAATGGAAGGAGATCGATGGATGATCTCATAGACTGCCAGGAGGGCAATGATGGAAGTTCAAGTTGCCAGGTGGGTAATGAAGAGGGATCGTCAGATCTCATAGACTACCAGGTGGGCAGAGGAGGAATCCCAGAGTGTCAGGTGGGCAAGGGAGACGAGGTGAACTCAATTGAGAGTTCATATCAGCAAGGAGTGATGATGGAAGAAGATTAGAGGTGTGTTCTGATCATTGGGGGAATTCAAACATTCCTGCCAAATAGTCCAGCAGAGGCTAATTCAAGCATTGCGCATGAAGAGATAGTGAAACAAGGATCCGAGAAGGAGGCCATGGGGCCAAATGCTTTTAAAACTAACTGTGTATGTGATGCAGGGGCAGCAGAAGAAAGACAGCCAACAGAGACTGTCAAACAGGAGAAGATACTGATGTCTACCCCAACAGAAAAAGAGGAGAATTCAGATGACTTTCTCACTCAATGGGAGCGAGAGCTGAAGATGTTGGAAGATTGGTTCAACAATCCAGAACCAGAAGATGGCTGCCAATAGACAGTCATGCAGACTATGGGATAAGAGCATTGAGATGAATTGCTCAAAAATTTCAGCCCGAGAGTTGAATAGGAGATGACTGCAGCACTGGAGCCTGCAACAAAAGAGGAAGAAGAAAGACAGCCAACAGAGACTGTCAAACAGGAGAAGATACTGATGTCTACCCCAACAGAAAAAGAGGAGAATTCAGATGACTTTCTCACTCAATGGGAGCGAGAGCTGAAGATGTTGGAAGACTGTCAAACAGGAGAAGATACTGATGTCTACCCCAACAGAAAAAGAGGAGAATTCAGATGACTTTCTCACTCAATGGGAGCGAGAGCTGAAGATGTTGGAAGATTGGTTCAACAATCCAGAACCAGAAGATGGCTGCCAATAGACAGTCATGCAGACTATGGGATAAGAGCATTGAGATGAATTGCTCAAAAATTTCAGCCCGAGAGTTGAATAGGAGATGACTGCAGCACTGGAGCCTGCAACAAAAGAGGAAGAAGACAACATAGATTTTGTTGAGCTATATGAGGAATTGTAGTCCCTAGATAGGAGGATAAATATGCAAAGTAGGCATATCCAATAGATCAGATTGGAAACAAGTAGAGGAGAATACCAGCCTAGGGAGAAGCTGGAAGAAGTTGGAGTTAAACCAACACAAGAGGAGATGACAGGAGCCAATTTGTCAGAGGAGATAACTAAGCAGCAACTCAGTGATGAGACTGCAGAACTAGAGTCTGTAGTAGGGTGGCAAGATAAGGCCACGGGAGATGAAGACATCAAGGGAAATCAGGCTTATATACCCATTGACAAGGAGGAAGTGCAGCGGATCAATCTGCAAAACAACGACCAACCAGTTGAGAAGCTAGACAAGGTGATCGAAGAAATCATAAGGTTGATGTTGGGGTTAGCAAAAAAAACTGTTAGTAGGAGGAGGTTGAACGGAGAAGGACCTGCCATAGCAGCAAGGAAGAAGCAGCAGCAACAGCAAAAGAAACAACAAGGAAAACGAGAAGATGAACAGCTCCAAGAGAAAGTATGGGACCCTGGAGGATCTCAACAACAAAGCAGAGGGAACCATGAGCAGGAGCTCATGATTTTCCCAACCGTGGAGTATGATGCAGGAGCATTGTCAACAAGTCCACGTGGAGGGACAACTCAATGCCATAATGCACCTTTCTAAAATTTTGGAATCTGAAGAGCTGGCATTTTTCTGTTAATCTGTTTTAGAACGAATTATTGAAAAAGAGCGAAATGCTCAGAAATTGTATGATGGTGAGAGGTCTGGGAATTTCACTCCTAGTCTTGAATGTAACAGAAATTAGGTAGCAGTTAGGTTTATGTTTTTAGAGTAGACGAGTAGTTAGGGAGGGAACCCTAGAGGAACCATCTAGATGCGTAGATACATAGTATGCCCAAATGAGGTTGCGAGAGGAGTATTGTTGTAGGACAGGAGATAGGATAGTTTTTTTTGAGAGAGAGAGATGAGACTCTGTGCAGTCCAGTTTTTGTAAACACATTGTACATGCATTTTTTATTAATACAAAGCAGTTTTCCTACCCATGATTTGTCTATTTGTTTATGCATATGAATGGATTTTGTAGATGTATGATAAGTTTCGTTTACAGTAGGAAGATAGATTTCTCTATCTTTGTTTGAATTTGTTATATCATTCTGGGTTCTTTAGGCGATGCAAGGAGTGCACCACAGAACGTTGGGAGTTCTGGAGCCAACGCAAGGAGTGCGTATCTGAATCTCGAATCGAGTTCAGGGAGGAACGTGCTAGGAGGGCACACCAGAAGAATTCACAGACTCAAGAAGCCTCAGAGTT
Organism: Picea sitchensis; assembly: GCA_010110895.2. NCBI lineage: Eukaryota > Viridiplantae > Streptophyta > Pinopsida > Pinales > Pinaceae > Picea > Picea sitchensis. Next base: position 23,560 of record SNQJ01S0088355.1, read on the forward strand.
ACTGAACGCTCTAGAGGAAAGATTATGCAGAGGGAGCACAGAATAGAACTATTGAAGGTTCTGTAGAAGCTCTGCCAGGTGGGCATCGAGCGAGTGCAAGGAGTGCACAAAAGAACTCTGTCTTGAGTTCTTTGAGAAGAAAAGTGTCAAGGAGAGGACACTCACAGAGTTGCTAAACACTCTGGAGGGAGACCTGTGCGAGGATCACACCAGTCCAACACTTAGATGAAGTGTTGAAAGTATGAAGCAATCTAAGGGCTCAGCCAAGCATAAGGAGCGTGCACAGAGAGAACTTGTTTCAAGTTCAAGAGCTCAGGAGGTCGAGCGCAGAATGTGCCAGGAAGGCACCAGAAAATATTTTGGAAGACGCAAAAGGGCCGAGTCCCTTAGAGACTGAGCAAGTTGAAAGATCAGGAGCAGTAGTGTGAAGCTACACATAGAGAGCAAGTGTGCACAGAGCCGAGGTCAAGTTTCATTGACAAATCTTAGGAGGGAAAGCAGACGTCGAGACCCAAAGTCACAGGCCTCGCAGGAGGTAGATCGAAGGTCCAGACCTTTGAAGCATCGAAATCTTCCAAGTCGAGGAAGAAATCCAAATCTCAGGAGGAGGAGCGACAACTGTCATTAGATCAGCTACAGAGGAGCGATCTGGACCGTCAAAACTACGTCCAGACAGGAAAAGCGAGCGCAGGAGAAGATCAGATCTGAGTGCATGGATCAACAGTCGTTGATATAGAGGTAAGGTGCACACACCTTATCCATTTGAAGGCAGACGGGAGAGTGGACTTTTCAAGGTCCAGAAGTTTCAAAATCATCGGGACCGTCCATCGTCAAAGGACAAGTGGCAGCAGATCATCTTTTCGTTGACTCGTGACTCAGGGAAGTCAAAGTGTAGAGTTACGAGAACTTGCGAGTCAATTTGAGTCGTTGGATCACGGAGGGTCAAGGACCATCGATCTAACGTGGGTGAATTCTCAGGAAATCAGGAATCGAAGAAAGGAAGATGCACAAGAGAAATTCCGAAATCATCAGAACCGTCCGTAGAGACAGGGCACCTGGCGAGAGATCATCATTTCACTGACTCAGATTGGAAAGGTCAAAGGGCGGAGTCATGAGGATTCGTGAAGTCCAAACTCGTGAAAGGATCACAGACGTTGATCGAAGAGAGAGCGTGAACTGTTGATTGTCCAAGGAAATATCGAGAGTTCAGATATCGGGAGAAGGGAGGTGAGCAGTCCACCAACTTCACAAAACGTGAAGTCCCGATACGTGAAAAGGAGATCAGGACCGTTGGATCGCGGGGATTGTGGATCGTTGATCTGGCGAGTGGAACTCGCAAGTTCGTGTTTCGAAAGGACGAGCAAGCAGACTTCGCGAAACGCAAAATCGTGAAGCGCTCGGAAGGTTTGGCCCCAAGTCATAGCGAGGGGTCATATGGATGGAGGATAAGGGATTTCAAAGCTCGGGAGAGTTGGGGTGACTCACATGCAAAGACCTGATACGCTAAATTGTGAAACACCTTTTGAGTTAGGCGAGTGGTCATAGTCGTGGTTGCAAGAAGGAAGGGGCTTAGCCAGAAAAGAGCTAGCACCCTTTTGGCGTTGGGGTTTGAACAATGCTCAAGAGAGGGCCCGCGGGTCTCATACGACCTGCGTATTTGGAGAAAGGACCTATGTAAGTGGGTTTGGGGTCTAGTAGAGACCCAAAGAGTCGATTTGACTCAGTTTCTTGATCGATCCCAGACCAGGAGGTCAGCAACCCCGAGGAGAGAAGGGGGGTCTGCATCATCTAGCCTAGTTGACAAGGGTTTGTGAATAATCCAAAATTAAAATGAGCAAAATCATGATGAGAGGAAAGCTTGATGGTTCAAGCAAACTCAGTTCCAAGAAGACAATACCTCGAGGAGGTGAAGACATCAACATATCAGCACTCTTAGGTATGAGCCCTACTAATGATAATACTTGGTTAATTGATAGTGGTGCCTCTAGGCACATGACCAATCTTAGAGATCACCTAACAAATTTGGTTGAGAAAGAGACACATCTACATGTTGTCCTTGGATATGATGCCATATATAATGTGAGAAGAGTTGGAACTTATACCTTCCAACTAGATTCAGATATGCAACTTCAATTAAAAGAAGCACTATATGTACCCGGAATGAAGAGGAACCTTGTCTCTATTTCTGCCTTGGAAGACAAAGGCTACAAGATTACCTTCTCAGAAGGAAGATTTCTTGCATGGCACAAAGACTCTCATATAAATTCTTCCAAGGTAATTGGTGTCCGAGAAAACATCTTGTACAGACTAACCATCAAACCAGTCCAGGCCCTGCTACATGACACTATCAACTTGAGTGAGCTATGGCATAGAAGACTTTCTCACATTCATTATAGATCTCTCCCAACTCTAGGGAAAATGGTAACAGGTCTACCAAAAATTCAAATTCAGCATAAAGGTGTTTGCAAAGGTTATGGTCTTGGAAAAAATGTTAAAGGATCCTTCTTAAATAGTGACAATATATCCAAGGAAATATTGGACTTGATACATTCAGATGTGTGTGGGACAATGACCGTTGCATCTCTGAATGGGTACTTATACTATGTACTCTTCATAGATGATCACTCCTGGAAAACTTGGATTTACATTCTGAAGAACAAGGATGGAGTCCTTGCAAAATTTCAAGAATTCAAAGCTCAGGTTGAGAACCAGACTGGAAGAAAAATCAAAGTATTAAGATAAGATAATGAAGGAGAATACACCTCAAAAGAATTCAGCAGTTTTTGTATTGAAGCAGGGTTCGAGAGGGAGTTCACAGTTCCTTACAACCCTTAACAAAATGGGGTTGTTGAAAGGAAAAACAAATTTATCATTGAGGTAACCAAAGCAATGATACATTATCAGAGTCTACCTATGACTCTATGGGAATAAGCATGTATGACAACAGTGTATGTTCAAAACAGAAGTCCTCATCGGATCCTAAAGAACATTACTCTAGAAGAAGCCTTCACCGGAGTGAAGCCTGAGATTGGACACTTCAGAATATTTGGATGTTTAGTATATTTTCATCTACCCAAAGAGAAGAGATCCAAGATAGAACCTTCAGGGAGAATGGGCACATTTGTAGGATACAGTGAATCCTCAAAATCATATTGAATCTACATTCCTGGTCAGAGATAAATTGAAATAAGCAGAGATGTTACCTTTGAAGAATAAGTAGCCTTCCAAAGATCCAGATAAGCTCATATGGAAATTGATAGTGAGACAATGCCTTCTCCCCCTTCAGCAGTTCAGAGGGAGACATATATTATTCCAGTTGATCCAGTTGTTCGAGTCGATCTAGTTGCTCCAACTAACATACCCATAGATATTACAGTTGGACATAAAAAGCCTGCTTGGGCCCAACAAACTCTACAAGAAGCAAAGGGACATAAAGCCCCTCAAGGAACAACCAGAGAGAGCAAGAGACCAAAGAGATTCTCAAGCTACCTTTCAGCCATGACCCACATCATTGACTCAGAGCCATCTTGTCATGGAGAAGCTTCAGGTGAACAAGTATGGCAAGATGCCATGACTGAAGAATACCAATCTATATTGAAAAATGATGTATGGTATATTATTCCAAGACCAGAGTGAAATTTCGTACTGACTTCCAAATGGATTTATAAAATCAAGCATGCAGCTGATGGAAGCATCTAAAAATACAAAGCAAGATTTGTGGCCAGATATTTCTTACAAATAGAGGGAGTTGACTATGACGAGATTTTTTCTCCAGTAGCCCGATACACCTCCATCCGTTCTATCATTGCACTAGTTGCTTCCATGGGTTGGAAGCTACACCAGATGGATGTAAAGACATCCTTTCTCAATGGTGAAATTGAGGAAGAAGTTTATAGCGAGAATCCAGAAGGATTCGTTGTACACAACGAAAGATCTCATGTATGCAGGTTAAAGAAAGCCCTATATGGTCTAAAACAAGCACCACGTGCTTGGTACGAGAAAATGGATGGATTTCGGATGAGCTTGGGTTTCAACAAAAGTGTTGTTGATCCAAACTTATATTATCACATTGATAGCAATGAGTGTTTGATTTTGTTCCTATATGTGGACGACCTTTTCCTCACCGGTTCAGAGACACTCATTGTTGAATGAAAACGAGCATTGACTACTAAATTTGAAATGAAGGAAATAGGGTTGATGCACTACTTCTTGGGACTAGAAATATGGCAGAGGACAGATGAGATTTTCCTTAGTCAAGGAAAATATACTGTGGAGATACTAAAAAAGTTCAGCATGAAAGAATACAAATCCATGCCCACTCCAATGGTAATGGATTTGAAGAAGATGAGTGATACTAATTCAGGAGAGGTAGATCCACACTTATACCGACAGTTGATTGGATCAATGATGTATCTGGTTAACACCATACCGAACATTTTCTATGTAGTGAATCTTCTTATCCAATTCATAAGCCAAACGAGATAGACACACTGGATAGCTACAAAACATGTATTGAGATACTTGTGAGGCACAGTTGGTTTTCGCCTAAGATATGCCTCTAGTGTAGACTTGATCCTGCAAGGATATGTCGATGCAGATTGGGCAGGAAGCGCAGTGGATAGAAAAATCACCTCTGGTTATTGCTTCACTTTAGGGTTTTCCATGGTTTCCAAGTGTAGGAGAAAACGGAGCTCTATGGCATTGAGCACCGCAGAGGCAGAGTACATTGCATTGAATGTAGCAGTCTGCAAAGCAGTGTGGCTCCACAAACTTCTTACTAATTTGTTCGATCATGAAATGGATCCTACTACTATTCATTGTGATAACCAGAGTTGTGTAAAGCTCTCCGAGAACCTTGTGTTTCATGACAGATCGAAACACATCAAGATAAAGTATCACTATATCAGAGACATGGTGCAAAGGAATACAATACACGTGCAGTATCTTCCTACTCATGAACAGATCGCAGATATCTTCACCAAACCACTTGCCAAGATAATGTTTAAGTATTTTCGTGAGAGACTTGACTTGGTGGAGAATGCCTCCCTAGCTAAGAGGGAGTGTTGATGATTACAGCTATGTGAGACATTCTCCATGACACAAACCTGAGAGAGATCCCCTAAGAGGGGTGTGTGGTTCTTATCTGAGACAGAGTTGGAACGTAGAGACGGCCTCCTCCTTACAGAGAGTTGAGAAGAACTCCAAATGATTCTCCTGTGTAACGCACTGAGAAAGGAGATATATGAGTTGGACGTGCTTGTGGCTGAGCATAAGGTGAACGTGTGAATTCCCATAGAGCTAGGTGCATCGTCATGAGACAGAGATGAAGATGATGTATTAGCCTCCTCTGAGAAGAGAATTTATATGATGAACTCCAGATGACTCTCCTGTGTAATGCAGTGGGAAAGAAGATCTGTTGAGTGGACATTCCTGTGGACGAGCACATGTGAACGTGATCCTAGTAGTTGAGCACTAGTGAGAGTGGTTCTCCTATGTAATGCAGTGAAATAGAGATATGGGCGTCCCTATGGATGTGCCCCTAGTGGTTGAGCACTAGTGGGTGTATGAGATCCCTTACTATATTGTTCAAGAGTCAAACTTGCATGTAACCCTAATTGTAATGTAAAGGGTACAGGTCGGCCCCACCTTAATGTAAAAGATAATTAATCTAGTTATTATTAATTATATTGTGAGTTAGAGAGGTCGACCTTGTTGTGCCAATAGACACTTATATTGACATGTCAAGTCTAATATAAGTAAAGGAAGATTCCCCATTGAAGAATCATATATTTTGTGTGAGTTTGGAAATTTCAGCAAGTACATCTTCTGGGGAAAAGTGCACACCTCTCTTGGGCACTAGTCTTCTAGGGTTTGCGAGCACCCTCTTGTGTGCTAGGTTTTCTTGGTGATGAAGGTCTTTCTATTGAAGAATATAGCAAAGGAGTTGGCTGGTTTTTCTTCCCTTGTTGAGAAGGGTTTCCCGGGATACTTATTGTGTTCTTGTGCATGGTGTTTCTTCTTGTGATCTTAGTTGCTGCAACATAATTGTTTATGGTTTAAGTTAAATGATAAAAAGGATTGAACTTCATGCTTAGACCTTGCTTATTGAAAAACCAACAAAGATCAGCAAGGGAGTGAAAGATCCTCCCGTTCTTGATCCAATTTCTTGATCCAATCTTGGCCAAGGTGGTGAAAGATTCCACCCTCACCATTCTATTCAGTTCAGATATATTTCAGCCATTGATTTGTGAAGTAGGGCGAATTGTGAGAAGGGTTTTCTTCAGGAGGGGCGCACCATAGATCTTGGAGAAGTTCGATTTAGCCTCCAGAAGAGACATATAATTCAAATCTTCACTTGCATGTCTATTCCACCTCCTGATCTATTAGATATTGGAGATTTTGGAGAGGATCTATGAGGAGATTCATTATTTTGTACCTAGGGAAAAATATTTCTTGGAGTGGCGCATCTGGTAGTGGAAATCTTCATATTTTGGGGTTGTATTAGTTTTTACTTGTTGGGATCGAGTTGAATACATCTTGGGTGAATTATTTATGAGGAGATTGGCCATTTCATTGGTGGATCGAGCCTCATCTTCAGCCAGGGCAAATTCAGACCAAGCAGGGCCATCCTTTGTTGAAGAAATTACATAATTTTGGAGCAGTTGTTAGAGGGTTTCTATTGGGAGACTCTTCTCCTTTCTTTGGCTGCATTTTGTATGTATTTTCCAGACATATATCAGTTGTAGAAAATACATTTCAGAGATGGAAATTATTGTATGTTGGACAGCCAAGTGCATATTAAATAAAGTAAGAATTTGAGGTACTATCTTATGGTGTTTAATAGCTATTAGTTTCTGATTTATTTGGTTATCATTGCATTTGTTTTCTATATATATTACATGAAGAAATATGGGCCAAAATACATCAGAAAATACACTTAAATGAATTCTACAACCATTGCACGCAAAGTGTTTGACAAAACACTTCAACTAGCCCACTACAAATTGTTAATGTTTAAGCCATTATTATAGTTCTTTGCATTTCAATGAATAACAACAGCATAAGATAAGATCATTGAGAAATACACAATCACAAGAGACACATCATTTATCCTGAGAAACCCTCATGGGGCAGAAATCCCAGCAAAATCCTACTTAATATAGATAACCAATACAATGCCAAGAGATAACTCAAACAAGTACAGAAAGTCCTCTCCCAAAGATGTGCCTCTCTCTCTCTCTCTTCTCCAACTGCAGCTCCGAAACTTGTCTCTCAATGAACAAGTGTGTGTGTGTCTAAGTGAGGCGCTAGCCTCCTTATTTATACAAGATTGCCACGTGTGGGAGTCTCCTTTCACTGGCAGGGCTGACTTCTTCTCCTGGGTGGTTATAACCACCTTTATTATATTCTGGGGCCTCTTTGATATATTCTGGGGCCGAATTCTTCTTTTTCCTATTACAATTATATTATGACCAATCCACAAAAGGGGATTTGGTCCTTTTACAATAGCCGACATGATCAATCCACAATGGGGATTGATCCAATGAATAATATATCAAATAATAATAAGAATACACTTTGCAGTTACATTATTTCAACACAAATAAACATAACAACAAACACAAATTAAGAATAGCCTCTCATTGGGAAGGGCTTTAGGTGTTGCATGTGATGTTTTTGACATAAAATCCATCCCTTAAACTTGATTTAATTGGGGCAACAAGTATTGAAGTGATTTCAAGGGATTTGGGAGATTGTATGCCAAGTGTTTGACAAAATTCCTCAACCACATAGATCTGATTTTTACATCAGATTTGGTTGGGAACATTACACATTTCCTCAATGATTTGGTGAAACTAGTGTTACACTTAACGCAATAATATCTAAATTATCATGATATTATAACCAAAACCCAACTCAACAATAATATCACCAATATTTATCGTGATAAATTCCAATCACGGAATTATTGCGATAATTTGTAATTATAGGGATAATTTGTAATTATCGCTAGACGATACAAATTATCGCCCTGCTGATATTCGACCCACTTTAAGACATGATTTTGGGTTTTTTAACCTCATTTTGAAAAATCTACTAAGGAGGATTTAGCTCTAAGGATACTATGACCATTTTCCATCAAGCCAAACAAGGGGAAATTTGTAGGTTTCATTGCCATCAACTAAGCATTTGTGGAGTGGGGATTTATTCCAATATACCATATCCATATTCCTAGGTATGTAGAAAAATTTATGCCTTTACTTTCTTTGTTTTTCAAGATTTAGTATAGGGTTTGTAATAGGATATTTAACACTTATGTAGTTATGATAATCTAATTGCAGCATTCTTTAAGTTTTTTGTGGATTTGGATTTTGAATTTCGCCATTTTTTTGTGTCATAGGTTTATATTTTAAAGATTTAATCGATGCTCTACAAAATAGAAAATCCATTGGACCCAATGTGGGAGTATGGTGAACCATATGAGGGTCATAATAGAAAAAAGCTGAGTTGCAAGCTATGTGGAATGGAAATGTCTGGCAGAATCAACCACTTGAAATACCACCTTACCAAAATCCCAAGGCATGAAGTGGAAATTTTCCCTGCAGCTACCCCAGTTGTTGTCCTTGTTATCCCCATTTTGTGGGATAACTAAGGATATCATGTCTTGAGGCCCTCAGGTTGCAGACATGGAGTGCTAAGAGACCATGTGACTAGTAGTATCCACTTGCACATACTAAAGCCCCCTCTATCACCACATTCTGATCCATTGTCAACGCATCCACCACACCAGCTAGCTTCTGAAAGGAAGAGGGGTCTTTCTCCATGCGGTACAAGCCAGGTATTGTGGCAGGTAATCACCCTAATATTTAAGGCATTTAAACATGTTGTATTTTACTTTTGATTATAGAACATTTGTTTGGACATTATTCTTTTGACCTTGGTTCACCTTGGTGAGTGTCATAGATTTCCTAGTAAGTGGCCAACCTTTGGGGAAGGTTTGCACATGGATGTTCCTTGAGGGGTTATTGTACCACTCTCGACCATACTTACCACTTTCCGCTCATTACACTCCCATCATCTTGTCTTCTTCTAGGCCCTTTTACTTTAGTGACCCAAGAAGGGCATGTACCTCATTTCATGGGAATAAGGTGTTGAAGGCCCAGAGGGATTGTTGTTGGCTAAAAAGATAAAAGATAAGTTATCGGATCCATGGGGTATGAACGTTGGATCCGCGGATCCACGTTTCAGATCCGGATCTGTTAGCACCATGTTTCCATTGTCGAGGGAGACAAATCTACAAGGGAAGAAACAGATCTTGTATTTGGAAATGGATCCTGTAAACTAAGAAATGGATCCCAACCAAGCCAACCCCACGCATGTAGATCCCAAAGATAGTTTCATCGATTTTAGGTTTTTCGTCTTTTTTTAGGGTTTTAACATCGGGAGTTAGATTATAAGGGTGTCCGACCCCACTTCAAAGGCAACTGGAAAGTGTAGTCTATAGCAGTCAAAGCGTGGGCTTTGAAAACTGGAAGTGGTTGGCAATCAACTCGTTGCCTGCACTCAATCCGGAGTCGAGGCAATCAACTTGGAAGCATAGGAACGGTCCACCAACATCGACAGGTCCACCAGCTTGGAAGCATAGGAACTCGTAGGTATGAAATGCTATGTCTGCCCTCATTTCAATACAAAGTATTTATTATTTACAAGTTTTAATTTTTAAATTGGTATTTTTATTATCTATATAGTATAAACTTAATAGTTACAATTTTTTTATAGCATATATAGGTTATAAACATTTCCATTGTTATTAACTTATTACTTAGTATTTATTTAAATATATAAATATCTCGTATATTTTGTATCTATTTAAATATATAAAGTTTAAACTTTAGTGTTTTGTATTTATTTATATATATATATATATAACAT
>SNQJ01S0088356.1:0-17094 GCA_010110895.2 Picea sitchensis
GAAGAGTAGATCATGAACCCAGATGGACTACATCACAAAGAAGGTCACTTACTCCCATGTATCAAAATTTCTTTCTTGGTCATTGTTATACTTGCAAAAAATTTGGACATAAGGCAATTAATTGCAGAATCGATGAAAGGAACAACTATGCAAGAAACATGAATGGTGTAAATAGAAGATATGGAAATAATCATGGATTTGTCAAAAGAAGTTATAATTCATTTTCCCCATTGATGGATAAAAATATTGTATGTTACAAATGTAATTATCTTGGTCACAAAGCACAAGATTGCAGATATATGAATGAAGATTCTCCTATGCCAAATGTCCCTATGCCAACCGTAGTATGGAGAAGGAAAGAGATTCCAAACAATGAATATTGTCGAATAGAATTGACAACTGAAGAATGAAAAGAAGAAGATGAATGGTACATAGATAGTGGATGTTCTTCATAGTGTCACACATGGCTGAGGATCAAGAAAAAATCATCATCTTGAAGAGAAAGGGTGACAATGTTGCATTTGGAGATGAATCGTCTACCAAAATACTAGGAGAATGTCTAGTAGAGCTTCGAAGCAAAAATGTAAAAGAAAAGAATGCCCTATTGGTCGAATACTTAAAGCATAATCTACTCAGTGTTAGTAAAATGTGTGATCAAGGATATACTCTCACGTTTGACTCACAAACATGAAAAATCAAAGAAGAAGGTTCAGGAAGATTGGTTGCAACTGCAACAAGAAGACCAAGTAACATATATGTCCTAAAACCATGAAAAATATCCAAGGAAGAAATAGACCATAAAAATGAAGTGTTATTAAGTGCTATATGTTCAGGGGGAGCATCCCCAAAGAAGAGAGTTACCTTTTGCCATTAAACTCAGGGGGAGAAACCCCACCCTTTTCCATTGATATCAAAGGGGGAGAGAAATTGGTATCATGATGACATGGGGAGCATTAGTGTTTCCATCAATGACAAATGGGGATATTGTTGGAAGATTGGTTCTTGTCATTGATGTCAACCCTAGTCATTGGTTTTGGACCCCAATACTGATGAAGGTATTTTGACATGAAGGACAGTGCACATGCAAATAAAACACCCATGGATGGATATTATACATAATGTTGTTTCCGGTGGTAGGTGGCACGTCACGTGGATCCTCATGGTTGAGGAGAAATTAATTTTTGAAGATGACAAAGTGAATTGAAGAAGGAAGTAAAGGTTGGCCCTGGAGATAATTAAAGAAAATAATTACAAAATAAGAAAGTGTCAAGTCGACCCTAATGTTAAAAGGAAGTGACATAAAGGGTATAAATACATATCATTATACATTCATTTTACATACACAAGTTTTTTAATGAACAAGGAGATATAAGTCGAATTTAAGAGAAAATCTAAAGTAAAGAAGGCCAAATTTCAAGGGAGGATGAAGTCTCTTGGTGATGTGTTCTAAGTATCAACAATAATATGGGTATACTGAAATTTATTGTGTACCTTTGTCATATATTGATATCCCTTATATATATCCCATATATATTTTGTTCATAAACATTTATTCCTTCAATGGCATATTCCACCACATTTCCATTGTTCACTTCCATTAGGGTTTGAGAGAGAAAATTTGCAAGGGTTCTAGTGCACTTAATATTGTTGAAAATAATATTATATAATTTGTCAAATCAAAGCCCCCAAAATCATCTTTCCAATGGTTTTTGTTTGGTGGAAATGTCAACAACCTATCAAAAGATATATTCTATATAGTCCATGCACCCATGATGGAAAAACCCTAAAATAGATTATTTTAAATTCGTAATATATTCACTTCCCAAACTTTGATTTGGATGATATATTTTTTAATTGGGTAATTTTGTGAGAGGAAATAATATAGAAAACTCATTTCTTCAAATTCTTCTCATAAATATAAAATAATTTATCTAAGTGTATCAATTGTCTTTTTCCTTTTGAAAACCTACAAAATAGAAAAATAAATTCTTCACCACTTATATTAGACCTTGATAAATACATGTAATGATCCAAATTCTTAAAATGTCATAAAATAATATAAGTACACACCATGTACAAAATATGACTGTGAATCACAACTCCAAGATGGATAAGTTACACAATAACTCCTTAAAGAATAGGGGAACCACCTCCAAATAATTGAATACCTTTCATACTTCACAATTCACATCCCCAATAATGAATACATAATCTCTTATATATAGCTATTCACACTTGCACATTAGGCCCCTTTGCTACTAGGCTGACCTTATTACATATATACTTACACATTACATGTTCATCTAGGCCCATATATTCCCCCCCCCCCCTTGGGGTCATATCATATAGATTTATCCATATATATTCCTCCCTTGGGTTGTAACATAGTACCCTCATTCAAAAAGATTTGTCCTCAAAGCTTTGCAACTAAAGGCTTCACATGTGATGAAACCAAGTAATATGATTTTCTTATGTTTCTTCTTTCTTCATTCCATTGTTGATGATCGATCCATCCAAAATCAATTATTTTCGGTCTTAATCCTTGGTGTCTAGTTGTTGCATAATTTTTCTTTCCTTTGATTCCATGTATTTTCGTTGTAGCTTCTCCAATTTGTAGTGGTTATTGGTCTTTGATAATATCTTCTAAATTAATGTTTTTGTGATGCCATATTCCATTAATATTGATGAGCATTCCATCTTCTTCCTTTATAATGTTGATATCGATCTTCTCTTCTTCCTTGAAATATTTCCTAATAATGAGGGTGTTGATATGGTTTGACATTTGATGCTTTTTCTTCATTCTGCACATCTTCATCCTGATACCAAATGTAATGATTTATGCCCATATATTCCCCCCTTTGGAGTTATATCATACACATTTATCCATATATATGCCCCCCTTCGATCATTACAATATAAGATAAGATAAACCCTTATCTTGATAAATATACCCTTAAATTTTAGAAATATCAAATGCATTCTCACCATAAATGACACAATAATATGGAGAAAAATCCTTAAGATAGGGTAACAACTTTAAATACTCCTTATGGAAGGAATCACTTCACAAGCCTTGATTTCTACAAAAAAAAATACATCCAAAATATATCAATACAATGGTATTCATCTGTATTTATACTTTCTCATGAGTATCCTAGAGGCCCATGTCGATGTTCCTTTATTTTTATATTATTTCCTTTAACAACCTAGTCAACCTACTAAGTGGGAATATTCTATGATTATGGCCGCATTACATTCATTATCCCCTTGGGTACCTCCATAGGTACCCAATATATCCTCCCTAGGTACAATACACCATTTGTGCTATATAACAATATGCATAATAACCATGAAAATTGAGGCAAGGAGTAAAGTCAGTGTTATGTGTATCTCTTCAAGGGAAGCAAATAAGATTAAAATACATTGCATCCTTATTATCAAGCTTTAGTTCCTAAATAAATGGAAACCAAACCTATAAAAACTTATTGTGGTGTCATATCTCATAAGAATAGCAGACACAATGATCAACTATTGAAATAGGTAGAGATCAAAGGGGGCTACGTTTTTTAATAGAATTCCATAAACAATGTGTTTATGCATGTGGCATAAATATTGAAAGTCTATATCAATTTGTAAGACTCTCCTTAGGCAATATATGTTATCGAGTTTTGCACTCTTTAAGTTTTCAACCAACAAAAACTATCATGTTTCGCACGTGTTTGCAACTGTAAAGTGACTCAAGTGAAAGTAATATTTTTCCATTTATGTTTAACGTAGAAATGGTATGTTTGAAACACTTCTTCAATAAAAGAACATTTTTCATATAATAAGTTTATTTATTTATTTTATTATGATTATGATTTTTGATCATATGCCAAAACATAAATAGTGTTTTAAACATGCTTCCATGATTATAAAAATACTTGAACTTCTCATGAGTGTTTTTCCATTAAAATGAGCCTTTTTGTCAATTAATCCTTGAACCACATAAAATATACTCTCTTCAATTCTTGTTTATGGGTAGAAACATAAGGTATTAAACCCTAAATCGCTTTTTCTAGAACATATACTCTGATTTAAGGTAGTTTTATACATTTAAATTAGATAAAAATAAAAGGCTACAACAAAAGTTTTGGAACATAGAGCATTGCAAAGATAACCAAGGGTAGAAGAAGGAGGCAACATGTTGCGAGGATTTACTCATGTCCATTGGATGGGGAAGGATGGGAATTAAACATCTCAATTGGAAGAAACAATTCTAGGTTGCTTTAGTTGTGACTCAAAACATTTTTTTTTTTTTGTAGAATAATGGTTGTTCAATAGCATGAAAGTAGTTTTATATTGTTTTTGAGTAGATAAAGAAATGTATTACTTTTACAAATGGAATTTAATAATTAGTAAGTGTGGATCATGGAGAATAACACTGGATAGATAGTCTATTGGCTAAGAACTCAAAGAAAATACATATGAGGGGAAATTTGAAGTCGTTCCAAAGTAAATCAATCTTGAAGTTTTAGTTTGATGAAGTTCATATACATTACAATACATTGTGATTGTATTTCATACTCGTCAAATTACTCTAAAGCACACACTCCATACTCCTAACACACTAAAAACTTGAAATTAGATAAAAAAAACATTGATATGAAATATTTTTTTAGGGATCAAGTATAATTAGACAACCTACTCATCACATGGCCCTTAGAGAGAACACATTTTTCCACTTCTATTAGACACTAGAACACCACTACAATGGCTAAGCCAATCCTCTGTCTTTGCATTTTTATACCATTTAGACCCTTTCTCTACACACCTAATTTTTATGATGGGTTAGTAGTTGAGTACATAATAACAATGTGTCTAATAGACTGGGTAGCCATCCGATTGTTAAATGGACATTATGAGAGAATGAACATGGTAGGGTCATTAAGTTGAGAGAAAGTTTCATGCCAGGAAAAGATATACAGTTATTCAATGATAGGATTACAAACCATCATGTATAAACAAAATATACCCATTAAAGGTCACAAAATGGATAATTATTTCCTCTAATTCTAGTACATTGTTCGGTGGACCAAGTCCCTTCTTTTATTCATGTAGCACCACTTTAGCTATCCTTGGTCATTGGTGTTTATATACCACATCATTCTACTACAAAATCGAAGGAGTTGATTCTAGATATTATTGTTACAACATATGTTTGTCATTTTTTGGTAGAGGTGTGTTAGAGTGGACAATCAATGAGAAGCTTATGACATCAAAAATTAGGGTGAAATGGAGTTCGTAAGGCCAATAAAGAGTATGTCCACAATCAAAGGAATCCATACATCTTCTATTGATCCATTTATTTAATCAAAGGGGCATGGATATATATGAAATGCATATATAGATAAATAGATAGATAGATAGATACAAATGCAAATTGTCTGCAACTATTAATATATTTAGATAATAAATGTATACATTGTGTGTATATGGATATATTGCATATATTTTTATGCATGATTATCCATGTTTTCCTTTTTGGGGGAGATGACATGAGATTATGGAGTTCATTCCACTTAGTATTTTGGGTAAGGCATGACATTACCTAGGGAACTTCTCCATGTTATTAAATTTTGTTTTTGTAATGGATTATATTATTGGAAATAATTCATCACATTTTGTAATGGGTGGCATTAATCAATGGCATTGTCTAAACATTCTATGTTTTGATATTTTTCACGGGAATCCAGTGATATAAATATGGGTGAAATCACCCATTTATGTTGTCTAAATTGCATCTTTAAACACATCAATGGATTCAATGTCCTGAAAAAACCACGGGGTGCCTGGATTTTATATTGTCAACAACTTAAATATACAGTTCTAACAATTTATGACTAGATTTAAGACAAAATCAACGAGAAAGTATGCCCAGAAAATATCCTAAACTTATTATGTTTAGACTACGCATTAATCAAGATTTTTTTTAAAGATATATATGTAGAGTAATGGTCCATGTGGATAAATTAAAAAAAGTCAACGACACAAATCACGTCATAAATTATCAAGGAAATAAATCACTTTGACTTGTTTAACTTGGACTACTCTATCGTCCCGCTAACAAAAAAATATCAAACACATATATTAGTTATGATGTAGTTTTATTCTATCACGTTTATAAGGGAGTTTTATTCTATACAAATGCTAAAATGACCACTAAAACTCTTTTATGATTATTAACATATTTTTTATTTTGTAAACCTTACTTTGACATTGATAATAAATGATGCAACAATTTTAGGTTGAAATCATGTTAAAAGTATGACTATAAATAGATAAAATCAACCATATGCTTCATTAAATAGAATTGAGTCAAATGTTTATTTCATTTAATTTTACACGTAAACCAAAGTAAATATAAACGAATAAATAGTTACAGAAAGAAATTAATAATATTAATTAATTATGAAAATTTATGTTAAAATATTTTATTTTTTAAATAATATAAATAACATTTCATTTGTGGTTTACTAAAAAAAGGTACACACCAGAGTCTGTGGTCATGTCTTTTCTACAGGTTCGAAGATCTTGTCTGCTTTACTCCTTTCTGTGTTCTAGGGATATTCACATAGAAGCTCACTACAATTTGTTTTGGGGCTCACCAATAAAAAAAACCTTTCCCCACTCCTCGTGGAAGTTTCATAGCTTCTCGGCCTCGGTTTATTTATATCGTATTTTACACTTCCATCACCACCTCCCTTCACCAAAGCATCCCAAATCCACCGTAAACTCAATATATCTCTGCCAGACTTCAACGCCTCCCTTGATAGACTTGAAATCACTCCAATATGAGGGGAATTTTCTAGCCCTCTTATTCACTTCTATGTGAGTTTTTTTGGTCTTATATACAGGACTTTGAAGACATTTTTCTTCCATGTCGATCCATTCTAACAGGTAATGATATTGAAAATGGCATATAGGTTATATTTTCCCCTCCATGCATTTTTGTATTAACTGTTTCCTATTTCATTTTTTCTTAGGATTGACCCCACTGAGTTGTAATGTGGAACCTTATCTATTGTTTAAAAGTGTCATAATTCATGTGGTATATCCTACCTTCCATGGGCATCCTAGCTTAGAACCCAAGTGCATTTTAGCACCCATGCTACAAGTTTTCTATTAGGCTCAGGAGTCCCATTTAGTCCTTTTGTGGCTTTGCATTGAAGTTGCATATCTTCTTCTCAATATTTTTCTATCCATTACCTACAAGACTCCCTATAACTTATGTTTCTACGTATGTCAACACTTTTTGGATTCTTCAACAAGTATTGTGTTTCTTATTGGCATATAGAGTAGGTGTCGTTCTTCCTGCACTGTGCATTTATCCGTATCGTTCACATATTTGCCATAGGGTCCACCCCACTCATCATCGACACTACACCTCTCAAGAAGCTTAAAGGTGTCGCGTATGGATGGTAGAGCTTACCTCTCCATGGGTGTCCTAGTTAGTACCTCACTAACGTTTTTGACACCTATTTTGCAGTATTTTTTGTAGGCTCAAAAGCCCTATTTATTCCTGCCATGTCTTTGTGTTGAAGCCTCATGAATTCCTCTCAATCTCTTTCTGGATAAATTACCCACGGGGCTTCCAATTTTTTTTTGATTTGTAATTGCATTTCATATTAGCCACTCATGCTTCTAGGCCTAATGTTGGCTTCAAATTGTTGTTGTTGAACCATTTGTTTATGCATTCCTACCAATTTCTTGCCTTGCAATTTATTCCTTTGCGACTCGACACCTTTGTCACTGGAGGAGACATTCCCCTGAGTGTCCTTATCCTATAAATGCTTCCTTGCATTTAACATAGGTATGTTTCTTTCACTTTGGAACTAGTTTGCTTTCCCATGACACTCGTTTCCTCCACATTGTTATAGAATTATTTTATTCCTTTTCAAGCTTTAATAACATGAAAAAGACAAAAAAAATTAAAAAACCAAAAAGATGGGGGGAAAGAATCTATCTCTTTTGTTGGTAGCAGTCTTGTCTCCCTTGAAAAAAGAACAATATTTGAGTTAGTGTCTCAATATTTTGGGTTTAGTATGGTTTCAAGAGACTTTTTCTCATTTTTTAGCATAATCTCCTCCGATTGGTTATTCTTCCAGTCATATGGAGCATTTGTTGATGCCTTTTGTATCACAAATGTACCCTAGTTTATAGTCATGTTGCCTAAATTACATAATGTGTCGTGATTTTGTTCAAGGGAAGTTTCAACCTGAGTCGGCCACTCTGAAAAAAATCCTTGACTTTCCAAGTGAGCCTTCCCGTGTCAAACACGCACTTCTCAATATCACAAGTATATTTGTACTTCGCTTGTGCTAGTATAGAAGGTCCCCATTGAATTCTTGCTGGTGGGTTTGCTCTTATCGACTCTGACACATTTCTCTGAGAGTATGACCTAGAGCTACAACCTGGGCCCATTTCCATAATTTATAGGTGACCTTGCACTCAGAAAATGACAAACCATCATTGGTTGTTGACTGAGTAGTTTCCCTTGTATTTGACGTCAAGAATAATCATCACACATAGGGATTCTTGCAGTACCTTGGTTTCCATTTGACCCCATTGGTGGATTCCTCATCTTTGTCAGTGGTCTCCATTACTGACTACTATTCAAAGAGTCTCTAACGTGCACTATTCCATATGGTGCATGCCAGAGTCATACCTCAGTGTGGTCCTTAGAGTATTTTTGTCTGATTCCTTCCAAATGTCTGGCCTTCTGCTACCCCTCGTGCTAGATGATGGACGATGCCTTAATGATTTCCTTCCAACGTATCTCTTCCTATTGACTTCAACACATCTTGTTCTCGGACATGGATATAAATTCATGTTTGGACCTTGGGGCTTGCAATCATCAGTGGAAGGCTCCCTCTCTATTGATAGTGGGAATAAATCAATGTCCATTGATCAATTGGTTCTACCAGGTGTTTGACATCAAATCATTTATTTTCATTTGTTAGGTTGTACACTGGTACCTTGACGCCCATTATCATCATCGATGGGTTGTCTCATGTTTTTTAATGGTATACATCAATGACCAATAATCAAACGGTGTCTCACTTTGTTTGACCCCAACAAATCTGTTCACATGGTGTAGACTCGTACCATGACAAATCGTTTTGCAGACTTCGGGTGAAGTACGAACATCACATATTTTGTGCTCCTACCTGACATATATTGTTCCCTCCACATAGACATTGGTACTTGTAGAGGATTAGTTTGTTGACTTATTTTCTTTATATATCCTATAATTTGATTCAGAGACATAGCTCCATTGTGTATCCATTCGTGGCTATGATCTACTTTTAAATTGATCCACTGTGTATTCATCATGGGTATGTTTGCTACTTTATATATATCACATGGATCCATTGTATGTTGTTTGTGTCCATGGAAATTAGTCATACTTTTAGATATGTTATGGGTCCTTAGTGTACTTGATTTGGAGGCTGTGCTTACATCACTCTTGAGCATGGCTATGCCTGACTTGGGAAGAGAATACTCTTACTTGATCTCTGCTAATGGTTTCTATTCTTGAATTAGTTGTTCGAGAACCTTCATTGGATATACCTAAATGCATCCTCGTCTCTAGGAGTTATAATGTATTTCATCCATCAGTTTCTCTTCTGACCTCACACATTAGGGGGCATCTATTTTACCACAATTTTTCATATCATTCACACTTGTGAGATGGCGTGTTCCTTATCCATGGCTTGCAAATTTAAATCCCAACTTCCCTCATCAAAATTACTTAAAACAAAACACTTTTGTGTCCATCCGCGAGTCACCCTTGTGCAAACCGTGGATGCGTGTGCCTTGCTAGTTTTCAACTTGCGGATTCCCTAAAAAAATGTGAAAAATAAAATAATTCCACTTTTTTGGGTGGGGTTTTTGGTTTGGATTGTTCCTAACCTCCCCCGAGTCCATACAAAATGGAATTCAACCACCTTAACCCCTTGAGGATGGTATAAAGGAACCTTTAGGGGCATGGATGAGGAGGAAAACCAAGGTGCAAAGTTATTCTGAAGAATTTGAAAGCTTCCCTATCTCCCCTATCCTCTGAGTAACATCCCCTTGATTTTGGAACTTGCTTTCTTGTAATCATTTCTCTCTCCTATGTGACTATAGGATGTGTCCCTATCCCTATTGAGTCATCTGAGGAAGGGAAGTCCTGTTGAATTGATTCTTGAAGAACAAGTGGAGGAACCTGGGTGGTTGGATTTGAGGTAGTGTCGGTAGTTGGAGTCAAGTTGTAACCACTAATTTCTACCATTTCTAATAAAAGAGTTATCTTTCCCTCCATACTTGTGTGATATCATTCAATTTACTTATGTATGTCAATTTGTTTCACATATTTGAATTTATCTATATATTACATGTATAATTTGATCCTATAACTACCTTGTTGCATCATTTTCTTGATCTCCTTTTGCAGATTAGTTCAGACAAATATGAGGAGTGGATCGCGGGTTGAGGGCGAGGAACAACATCAACCAATAGGATACAAGGTGTGAGATTATTTCTCCTCTATTCTTTGGTACTTATTTCATTGCAAGTTTTGTATGTGAGTGTAGGTTCTATATTTTGTATATGGTCAAGCTATATTATGACATGACCCAAAGTCACAAGGAAAAAATCCCATAAAACATAGGTTTCTCTCACTCCTTTGTCACATGGATTCTCAATTGCATAACCATCTCGCATTTTTCCATCCTAAAAAATGGCTCAGCAGCCCCCTTCTTCAAGATGGAAAAAGGGCTCATGAAAGGTTTCCCTCTTTCCCCTCTCCTCTTTCTATTAGTGGAAGAAAGTCTTAGCTGACTTATTACAAGTGCAGTCTCTAAGGGCCAATTAAAAGGAATACAAATATCCACATCATGCCATCTTACACATCTCCTCGCTATGGATAATATCCTTATCTTTTGTGAAGGTAATCAATTGTACTTTGAAATACTAAAATGTATTTTGAACTATTTTTGTTCTTCAACGGGGATGTAAATAAATCTAGGGAAATCATATCTTCTAGCTTGGGGCCTAAATGACCAAGAAAAAATATTTGTGTCATCTCTTCTTGAGAATGAGATTAAAAATACATTTAATGGCCTTAAATATCCAGGCTTCACCATTAAGGACATTGGGTACAAAAATATTGACTAGTCTTGGCTTATTTCAAAAGTGGAGAAAATGATACATTCATGGTGCAATAGGTGGTTATCAAGATCTGAAAGACTATTCCTCAAATATTTCATTGAAGCGATTCTAGTCTATAGTACTTCACTAGCTTGGGTTCTGAAAGGCGTTTTGCATAAAATAAACCAAATAGCTCTATGATTCCTTTAGGTTGGCAAGGACGAATATTACAAGAAAGACAATCTCAAAACCAAAGGAAAATGAAGGATGGGGCCTCAAAGAAATCATTTTATTTGCTAAAGCCCTGGAAGAAAAAAAATCTTGGAGTTTGTTAGAGGGCTCAGGATTGTGGCATAAAGTTATCAAGGAAAAATATTCCCTTCAATATCTCTCCTAGAATGGATTCGCTCCAT
Organism: Picea sitchensis; assembly: GCA_010110895.2. Classification (NCBI taxonomy): domain Eukaryota; kingdom Viridiplantae; phylum Streptophyta; class Pinopsida; order Pinales; family Pinaceae; genus Picea; species Picea sitchensis. The sequence continues at coordinate 11,586 of SNQJ01S0088356.1, forward strand.
AAACAATTCCTACTAGAAAGGCAATATCATCTAGAAATCCATCATAAATTCATTCTCTCTTATTGGAGATTGGCTCATTTGGAAAGTCGGTAATGTATCCAACATTCTGATTGGGAAAGACCTATGGGTAGGCTACTCCAACAAGCACTTGTTTTCAGAGGGTCTCATCCACTCCCTCAATCAAAGAGGCATATTTTACTTAAATCAATTAGGCCACATGGACTATGTAACTAGATCTACAAGATGACTATCTGGGGAGGACTTGAGCTTGGATGAACAACTAACCCCTTTCAGGACCAATCATACTCACATCTTAAATAACTCTCTTGGTCGTCTCTTTGAGCAGGAAGATCAACTTATATTTTCCTACAATCCATGAGGGAAATATTCCCCCAAAGTTGGCTACCTAGCCTAGTTTCAAGTTTCAAACATGGATCCTCCTCCATGGTGGGGAAAACCTCTCTAGAAGTTAAAAAACCTGCCCAAATCAAAGTTGTTTATGTGGCTTCTCCTTCATAACAAGGATCCAACTTGGGAAAACATTCAAAAGCAATCTTTCACATGTCCAAGAAGATGTTCCCTTTGCAAAAATGAAGAAGATACAAGTACACACCTATTCTTACATTGCACATTTACAAAGTCGGTGTGGACTGAAATAAGTCACTCTCTGGGTCCTACGCTAGATTAGAATGAGGCAGATATCTCTGACACACTTCATAATTGGCTAGGTGAGAAACACAATAAAAAATTTAAAGCTCTCCCTCTTATTGTCTGTTGGGGAATTTGGCTAGCACACAACCATGCAATCTTTGAAGAAAACATTATATCTACATCCCACACTTCCATCTCTTGTCTCAAAATCTTCTCTTCCTTTCCCCCCCCAAAAAAAAATGCCCACCCTGCCAATAGTTACACAACCTCCATAAATAAACAAAGACATCCATGTGCCTTCTTTGATGGGGATAAACAAGAATCTCCCTCCAGGGGAGGAGCAGGGGGAATCCTACATCTATCATACAACCACGAGACCTTTCTTTCTTCGTGGCACTGTGAGAAGAAATAAACAACTACAATGAGCTAATGGCTCTCTATCTTTTGCTACTTTTTTCCCTTGAAACAATTTCCAGGTAACTAAACATTTTTGGAGATTCTATGTTTGTAATTGAAGTCATGAAAGACACACATTCTGAGATCTTACACACTTCTTCCAGTACTTGAGGAAATTAAAAGATGCTTTGTAGATTCTACTCACATCACTTTTACTCATGTTTACATGAAACATAACCGGATCAACTCTCCAAAGTTGGTCTGGACTTGGATAAAGGACTCTATAAGGTCAAAGAAGAGGACCACCTATGAATTTCTTCACAACCTTTGGTTCGCTCTCTCATTAATCTATGCACATATTACCCTTTTTCCTTGTTATGGACACTATGAAAAAACATGTAAATATAATGAAAATATAAAAAATTATGATGTATATTATTGAAATGCTATGAACTTTGAAAGACAAATCAACCATATTTTAGAAGACAAACCCTCTTCTTCTAGAGACATCTAATCCTATTAATAGTCCTATACTACTTCCTACCAAATCTGTATGATGGAATGCCTATGGCATATACTATTGTAATTTTGTTTCTCATAAACAAAATTACTTTTTATTTCCTCGCAAAAAAAACATTTCATTTGTTTAAAAAGATAAATCATTTTTTCATTTCTTCACAATATAACATATAAAACTATTATAATTATATACCCTACCTTATAATATATTTAATTAATAATTTTTTTATATATATAGTTTAGATCATTGAGAGGAATGACTATTGCCCTTTATAAACTTTCTCTTGATCATTGTAATAAATATGTTTTATATATGTTTTCATAAACACAAAACTACTTTTTCAACAAAATACTTATATTTAATTAATAATTCTTTATTATATATAGTTTAGATCATTGAGAGGAATGACTATTACCCTTTATAAACCTTCTCTTGATCATTGTAATAAATATGTTTTATATATGTTTTCATAAGCACAAAACTGCTTCTTCAACAAAATACAGTGGATTTTTGTAAAACTAATTAAGTTGAATCCCATTTGCATAGATTCTAGGTTCCTCCAACTTCCCTTTTTTTAGCGTGGACGGTTTCTAATTCCTGGCATTCCCGGCTAATCTGTAGACACATATTCACATATATGGAAAAATATATCAGTAATTGAATGTGTTATTCATAAGAATGTTGTGAGAATTTGTTAATTGAATGTGTTATTCATAAGAATGTTGTGAGAATTTGTTCTACTCTTTTGGGGTTTATCAATTAAATAATGAAAAATTAAATAAAAAAATATTATAAATTTATAATTTTAAATTTAAATATTAAATAATTTTATAAAGTTATTAAAATATTTTATTTTTGTTTGTAAATTAGTTCAGATTTTCTTGGCATTGGGATTAACTTTTTGGCTTGAGAAACCACGACTCAGGGGTATCTAAGCAATCAAAATCACCTGGGATCGCACTCGGCTTAAACCACACCAACCCTTAACATGGTTGGATTTTTTGTCCCCGCAGGTTTAGAACCGATGACTTTTCAACACGGAGTGGCTTAACAACACACTCCGTCACAGACTGTCCTACACCTCGAGGACTAAAGTTATTAAAATATTATTATAATAAATTTTATGTTTTTTTTTTAAACTTTTTTAATTCATGTTAAAATTGTTTTTAATTTTGTTGATTTTTTTTATGTTTTAGGTCTCTTAAGAACTTAGTTATATAATAATAATAATAATTTATTTTTTCTATTAGATATACATATCTTACCCTCTTTGGATTTGAATTTGTGATTTTTTAAGAGAAAACACATGTTATTAACCATTAAGCCCACTCAAATATATTTTCATGTCATGTTTTAATTTTTTTGAATTTTTATGATTTAGTTTTCTTAAAAACTTCATTATATATTTTTATGATTTTAGTTTTTTATATATTTTATGAGTTTTTATTTTCAAGATAAAATTAACAATAATCTTTTTATTATTTTTCTTATAATTAATTATTTAAAATGAAATATATACTTAGTTATTTAAAATTTAAAATGAATTCTTAAAACTTTATGGACATTTTTCTTTTCAATGTAAAGAATAGATAAAAAAATATCTTGTTAAATAATAAAGAACCATTTTATTAAGAACTTAGTTATACATTTTAAGTGTTTTTATTTTTATGATAAAAAAAAACAATAACCCTTTTATTATTTTTCTTATGAAGTCTTTTTATTAAAAACTTAGTTATACATTTTAAGTGTTTTTATTTTCATAATAAAAAAGAACAATAACCCTTTTATTATTTTTCTTATGAAGTCTTAAAATTTTATGGGTTTTTTTTCTTTTCAATCTAAAGAATAGATAAAAAATACCATGTTAAATAATAAAGAGCATATAAATGAATACTTTCTCTAACACAATAATATATATGAAAACCACTTAAAAGTTTCATTTTCTTGTTTTCATGTTTAGTTCCAAGTTTTTCTCATAACAATGCACACAATTTTTTTAATAATAATCAGTGGGAAAGTTATTTGGGGATAGTTTAGTTTAGTTGTGTATGCGTTAAGCTTGAGGTTGTGTGACCTCTTGGACATGTTATTATATTTATCGAATGTATAGGTATATAGCAATAGATATGTGTTGATTTAGCATTAGGTTTTTTTTACTTATTTAAATATTAGCAGTTTAATCAAAGTTTTAATAAAAACATTTTCAGCAGTTATTATTTAAAGCATTTTTTTGATGTTTGATTGGTAGTTGAAATGATCCTGTTACTGTAGAGTCACCCAAATTTTACACCTCAATCTTAGTTTAAAGCATAGGTTTGCCTCTTAATTTTTCCCCAACTGAGTAATGTTGGAAAGTAATGCTGGAAATAAAGTATAACATTACTTGTAAACAATAAATGTTTGTTTTTCAATGTGATATTTATACTATGTCATGGTTGTCGTGGTCGTTGTTTGAGTGGTAATGCCGTGGCCATTTGTTGAGTCGCAATGTGGCGGTCTCTGCATGTATGGTTCATGCAATTTACATCAATATCCTTTGTGTTGTTGTGAGCATAGAACCCTAGGAGCTCTGGGACCTGCAAAACAAATCCTATTTCTTTTGAGGACTGTAATAAGGTGGAAGAGTTGTACTTATTTTATGGGGATTTCCATTTTTAAACTTCTCTAAATGAAGGTCAAGGTCACTTATTTCCCTCATCCATTTATTAACGTTTTTCTCTGAATATTCAAAGTATGATTGTCCTGTGTACGTCGACTGACATACACCAGAAACAACTTTGTGAGGCATATTGCTTTTCGCAGGTCCGTCGTATTTAATACCTGGACATTGTCAGCCAAAATTTTCTTCAATGATTTGATCAGTTTCCTCTGAATGAAATTTTTTTTTTGCAACTTCCAGTCTGAAAGTGTTGTTGCATAAAATCATCGTGATTGAGCATCAGATCAGTAGTTATAGGGCGATATCTTGCTCGTGGAGGTTTTGACTGTATCACTCTAGTTGGGAAAATGCCTTTTCTCCTACACAATCTCATTAGCTACAGTATTTATTTTATATTGGGTCACTTTCTGTATATGCAAAATCCGTTTACTCATTGGCCAAGTAGGATTTGATCATCTGCTGAAAACAACTAATCTTCACTAAGTTAATAGACTTGGTTGTGTTGATCGTTATAGGCTAATTTAATCATTATAAATCTTGATTGGTTGAATTGTTGTTTCTTATCAAATCCAGTGACCCTCGTCTATAGATCTCTTTAGTTGAAGGTCTTGGTACAGTTGTAAGCAATATATCATTATCATATGCTTTGATCTCTAATCTTATCATTTTATACTTGGCGCTTGGAGATGCCTTATGAAACTCCCTTGATGTGTTGTAAAGGGTGTATTTACCAACCCCATTCACCTCTATGTATTTACCATCCCCATTCATCTTTATTTTTTCATCTGTGGATACCAATAGTTCGTCTTTCTTTCTTCTGCAATTGCAGAGATTTGATGTCACGTCTTCGAATACTTAGGGAAGTTTTGTCTTAACTATAGATTGGAGATTTTTTTTCTTGTATGTACTTACATTGGATACTCACTATTTGATACTAATGAAGCTAGCAGGGTAATCTGTTTCAATTTTTTGTCCCATACTAAATACTGATGGCTTATAGTGTTTTCTTTGTTTGTTACAACATGCATATTTTGCCACTATTCTAATTTTAGAACATCCCAAAGCATGTGAATGCATATTCTTATCTTTACACTTTTATTATTATAGCATGTCTTCAGAGTTTCTATTAAAGTTTATTACTATTGATCTAGTAGTTTTGCATAATGAATGGATCCTCTTTCCATGCCAAACTTTTCAGTAAAGTTGATTTGGACGAAATCACAAAAAAATCAACCATGAGATAAAGGATCTTGTTACAAGGATTTTGAAATGTTTTTCAATTC
>SNQJ01S0088356.1:42075-63883 GCA_010110895.2 Picea sitchensis
TCCAACTAACAAAATTAATTATACTTCCATCTTTGAGAAAAAGGATGACAGGAGCAGGTGCAAATTTCAAAACATGCCCTGGGAGTAGGTACTTATAGTTTTGAAATACAGACTTCAAGAAGTTGGAAATAACAAATTCAGTCCCCCATTTTGGCTCCATATAAACTACTACTGGATCGTAGAAGGGAAGAGATATACCACTTTCACAATTAATCCATACTTCCTCCTATTGGGCAAGCTGTCTGAAATGTTTTTGCGCACTTTTTCCACTGTTGATTTTTTCTTGCATTGGTGCAAAAATGTTGCATTGAAACTTACTGGTCTGTTGCTCAATGGTTGCTAAATAGGGAGGAGAGATCAATTGTTTCAGTAACCCCTCCTTATGTCCTTCACCTATTGTCCAAAGATCTTCTTGGTAGCTGTCATACATAGAATGATCTCTTTCATGATGTTGTTGATTTATTTCATGTTCAGGATTGTGTGAATGCTACAAATCTGTGTAAGCAAGGGCTATACCATAACTGTTCAGGAGCAGATCTATCTCTTCTTCTGTTAAAGGAGGAGGTGGTCTATGCAATTTCTGGATCAAGCAACTATTGTTTTCTTTCTCTTCTGCATGTTGACCATGATGTTGAATATCTTATTCTTAAATGTGATCACAAGAGCTATCATACCCTACTTTTTTATCAGCCAACTCTTCTTCATACTGATTATCTTCATCGACTTGAGAAATTTATGATATTCCTTCCTCCTCTTCAAGAAGATGTGTTTGATCTGTTTGTCTTATGAATTTTATATTACAACAATCTTCAAAAAATATTTCAGCTGAATAGATTCTTTTACAATGCTGATGAAAAAGCATGTGAAAATCTTTCAATGAAGGAATACTGGAATGAGGTAAATATTTATACCAGAGTCTAGTGTCTCTTTCTAATGAAAACATAAACAGTTTCACGAGGACATCTTCATGATGTATATTTAATTCATCCATGAGCTTGTGGAATTCAAACAAGTGCTGGGCGGGATTGTCGTCTACAATTTCTCCAAATTTAGGAAGGACATTGTCCCAAACTTTAATGTCTGGAATAGTGTTTGGAAAACCATAAACATTTGCAAAGTCCAGAGGAGCAAACCTTGCAGCAATTCGAGCGACGAATGAATCTGACATTTTGAGACTAGTGGAGTCACCAGTGAATCATATAGAGTCTTCGAACCAAGAAGTCGCTATGTGAATGATCACAGCCAATTGAATGCCTATCCCTTGTTCACCATCAAGAAATAGAGCTAAACTTTTTGTCGTATCCCAGGGAAGATAGCTTCGTTCCTCCGTCCTTGACAATGGAGCCAGAAAATGTTGTCGCAAGAGTTGGTTCTAGGCTGTAATAGAGCCAAGACTTAGCACATTTTAAATGAAAAAATAAGTTATCACTCAGAACTTGATTTGGGTTGCGTGCAGGTAAATTTCGAGATAACCACGAACCACTTTTGATTGGAAGCTTCCCCTTCCAACCAGAGAGGGATCTCTCAAATATATGTCACGATAGGATATCCGATAAGATTAACAACAGGCAGATCTATGGGAAACAAAATGTTTTGAGGTTTTTAGGGTTGATGGGTTGGACCGAGAGGTAGTCCATTGGGCATGGAGTCAAATGATCAAGTAAATAGCAAGAGTGTTTCGGCAATGGAAATACATGGAGCAAAGGCGAGATAGAAGCTAATTACAAAGAGAAGGATTTATAAAAGTATGTCAGCAGAATAAAGAGAAAACATATCAATACACAAGGAGAACTTAGCGATGAGTGAATTCCAAGCACAAATCAGTGGAAAGAGATGGTTGGGATAGAGCATCTAGCAAAGGATGGATTCTGAACCTTGATCTCTGCAAGAAACAACATATAACCATTATGCAACAGAGCTTCTAACAGAGGATGAATTCTATTAAAAAACAGTTACAAATCAAGAAAAAAAGATAGATGGAGTGATATTGAAACTAAGAAAATGGACAAACTTTGCAAGCAACATCACAAGAATCTCTGATACGGATAAAACATGCTTCTGCAATCTTATATTAAACTGAAAATGAAAGCTACAACCCAGGAGTACTACTCATGTGTGTCTTTCCCCCCTTTCCTTTTACAAATATGTCTCATACATGTATTGAGGTCGAAATCCTCTCTAATCTAAAAGATAACAATAGTTACAACCAATTCTTGAAACTTTTTGCCATAGAAAATGGGCCAAACTGTCGAGAACTAGGGTTGTGGTTTCGGCTCTGTATCTATCGAATAGTGACAGATGTGTATAAACTGAAAGAGGATTTTGTGCATATTTTTATTATGAGATAAAACCTCTCTCATTTCCCTGAGACCCCTTTTCATTTTTCCCAAATTTTCGTTTAACAAACATATGTCAAAATAGGGAAATATGAAATCTGAAAATTAGGGCTCGCAGATGGATTCAATTCTCCCAATATGTGACACCGGTAGGAAAACTAAAAGAGGATAATGATATTTGATGTGTTAGGCACAAAAGTGTCCAACCATTTCTCAAAATGATACTCCAGTCGCTCAGAATCCTCATTTGAAAATGATGACTCAACACTGTAAAAATGCCATATTTTTTAAAACGAATCTCATCTTGCGGGGGACTTTTGACTGCCTTACCAAGATAAAAATGAAATTATGAATACACCACTAGAAATATTATGATTTGTATATGTCAATAGACTATTCGAATGCAAAAAAATGACCTCTCCATGGCTAAGAAAATTGCGTTTTTCTAAAGCAATTTTACAATTGACTGGAGTCCCGATTTTAGGTTTTCGGGATTCGGGGAAACAAAGCTGTGGTTATTAAAATATCTATATCGGCCAAATCCCCGATGGACAAAAAACCCGGACTCTTTAGATTTTTCTCCATGTGGCTTAATGCTCGGTGTATGTGGTCGTTCCACTACCAATGCTTCCATTCAGTCTCCTAAGTGACCGAATGCCAAAATTTCAATATTTGTTACAACAGGGTCCATCAACTAGATTAGGCTAGAGCCTTGATTTAGGTTGGAGAGAAAACTCTTCAAGGCTATAAAAAAAACATACAAGTCTGTGCTAAGGAGTGTAGAAGTCCAGTAATGTGGAAATTATCTGGGACCCCCCTCTAACATAGGGGCTAAACACGAGGTTGTGTGCGGAAAGGTAGCGGAGATAACCCCTCCAAAGCCGGACTAAGCATAGTGGGGAACGCATATAGAGGACTTGTCTTTGGATTTCATTGATTGAATTTTCCATGGAGCTTCATGGGTCTCAAATCCATTTGAGTTCCTCAATCGTCTTCTGGAACACTTGATTTCGATACCCTTGATAGGTTTCAGGCTTGATACCCTTCTCATTGCGGTCCACCCCACTGTCGACTGTACCCGCCTGGTGATTGTTCACGAGATGGCAACCTAGTTACCTTTATTTTAGGGACTTACATAGGTGACCGTAGGGGTATACCGTAGTACATAGGGCAGACATCGGGCCACGCTTTTCAGAGTATACCCGGAGGGTGCTTCCGTATTCGAGTTTCACTTGCATCGGTAAGTTTTTCTAGTGTTGGTTGGTGTAACTGTTCTTCCAACTAGTTAGTCATTTTCTTGATTTTCCTTTAGGAAATTTTAGTGTGTGCTCTGTGCTCCCTAGTTTTCCATAGTGATTTAGTCAATTGTGGCTTTGGGTCTCTGACCTAGGTTGGTAGACCACCCACTCCGTCAGTTGAGAGGAATTTTTCAGTCTTCCACTTAGAAACGTGGAGCCGCCTCTTCAGAGTCAGTGTGTGAGACTTTTACGAACTTGAACGATCTCGCAAATGGAGAACCTGTGGATAATATATTCATGGCTAAAGTTCCCAGTGATACCAACCAAGGAGCCCTTTCACAAGAGGATTCTTGTGATTTTCCCTTCTTCGAAAACGTTGGTGTCCCTTTGATGGCCACTTTGTACATTCCTGGGTTGAATGTGGGATTACCAGTTTGGTTGGGTACCATTCCAAATTTCGAAATGCTCTTGACACTTCTCAGTTAAGCAATTTATGTCATGGGCACCCTGTTGATGTTTCTTCGTCAGCAAAGTCTTCTCCTCCTCCTTCTCCCACCTCTGATGAAAGTACAATTACTAGTAACCAGAAGTCTAAACGAATCAGACAGAGGAAGAATAGGAAGAAGAATTCACCAACCTTTGAGAGTCATGTTGGAGATAGGTCAACAACCTCTACAAGTCACATTGAAGACCAACACCCAGCCTCTGCAAGTTATGCTAGGGGCAGATACCCACCCTNTGCTAGTCATGCTGGGGGCATTAATTCTATTGAGAAACCTAGACGGATAAGATGTAAGCCTAAGTTCCCTTGTAAGATTTGCAAGGGATATCAACTTACTCATTTGTGCCCTGACATTCCAGAGGTACAAAGATTGTGGTTCCTATCTGCAAGATCTTTTGATTATGAGTCTTTTGAGGTTTCCTCGCAGTCTATTCAACAATTGGTTGAGAAAGTGGTCATGCTGATGCAGTCGTAGGTTGATCCCACTCCTCTTTTGAGGGGTGAGGTGCATTTAGATATTGTAGTCTCTCAGCCTATTCAACCAGTGGTTGAGAAAGTGATTATGTCGATGCAGTCATCGGCTGATCCCACTCCTCTTTTGAGGGGTGATGTGCCTTTAGATCATGTAGTCCCTCAGCCTATGCATTCATTGGTTGAGAAAGTGGTCACATCGATGCAGTCATCGTCTGATCCCACTCCTCTTTTGAGGGGTGAGGTGCCTTTAGACCATGTAGTCTCTTAGCCTATTCAGCCATTACCTGAGAAAGTGGTCATGCCGATGCAGTCGTCGGATGATCCCACTCCTCTTTTGGGGGGTGAGGTGCTTTTAGACCATGTAGTCTCGCAACCTATTCATCCATTGGTTGCAAAAGTGGTTATGCCAATGAAGTCATCGGTTGATCCCACTCCTCTTTTGTGGGGTGAGGTGCCTTTGGACCATGTAGTCCCGCAGCCTATTCAACCATTGGTTGCGAAAGTGGTCATGCCGATGCAATCATCGGATGATCCCACTCTTGTTTTGGGGAGTGACGTGTCTACTGACTATGTTTTTAGCATTTCTGGTTCAATACTTTCAGAACAAGGGGGCATTTCGCTCGTTTCGAGCACACCCCCTCCAATCCCTAGGATGGTTTCCTTTGATTTGAATGACCTTGTTGAGCCTTGTCTCCCTTCTGCCGCACCTTTTCAAATAAGGGTTGAAGTTAATTCAACAAACATTTATCGATGTATTGTGGATGAAGGAGCCTCTGCAAGTATTTTATCCTCCTCGGTTTGGAAAGTCTTGGGATCTCCTGAGCTTGTGTCTTCTTCGCATGAGCTGTTGGCTTTTGATAGACGTCTTAGTGAATATTTGGGGGTTCTTCCTCAATTACCTTTATGTTTAGGTGGGAAAACTTTCCTTGTTGATGTTATAGTGGTGCATGGCCTGTTAGATTTCAATATGCTTCTTAGGTGTGATTATGTATATGCTATGAATGTTGTGGTGTCTACGTTCTTCTGGGTGATGCATTTCCCTCATAATGGAATCATTGTCATTATTGGCCAGCTGGCATCTGATAATCACCATCCTAATTCAATGTTAGTTCAGGATGCCCCTTTATATGTTCTTAGTGTTTGTGTAGACTCCACCCTGCCACAGGTTAATTATGTGGTGTCTTATCCTTGGTGTTCAATTGCTTCTGAGCAGGAACCTGTGCAATCATGTTTTCCTTCTCAATACTTGGAATCAAGAATTGATCCATTGATGTATCCAATGGGGGCATGGGAGCCCTTGTTTCCTCCTCTTGGTCCAAGTGGGCTTGAGTATCCTTCTGAGTCTAATCTCATTGTTAGTAGATCCTCAAGCCCTCGTGATCGTGATTCTTCGCTGATAGACTCAGCCAGTCCTGGCCAGAACCTCCATTGTCATATGGAGTATGATCAGTTTACTTCACCCTTTGGGACTGTCGACCCTTGTTTGTGTGATTTCTTGGAGTTTGAATTTCCTTCAGATGAGGCTATCCTGGAAGCCATGACTACGATTTATATACCATGGGAGGACTTAGATCGTGGTTTGTGTTTTCTTCCCTTTTGGGAGACTTCCCAAGTTGACTATCGAAGAGACTCTTGGTATGAGCCTAATAGTGGGCTCTACCTGAACCAGTTTCATACTTGAGTCGTAGCCCCCAACGAGTCTTCCTTTAATCCCTTTTCAGACCCTCTAAACATGAAAATATTGTCGACCGATCTTGTGGCCTTTCATGCTTGTTAAACTGAAATTTGAAGTCACGTCTGTCCGGTGGTAGTTTACCCCTTTTTCGGTCCGGATGGTCAATTGTACGAACAAATGTATACTCTAAAGAAATCCGGTTCTCTAGAAGAGTACCCCTAGGTATCATTTTAACCCTTTTTCGGGCCTGAGGGACTAAATGTATGAAAAAGGAACCCCCACGGAGTCCATAGTTAAGCTCTTTTCAGAATCCCTAAAATTGAAAAGATCATTGAGTAACCTTATTCTTTCACACTCGTTAAAATGGTCCAGAAGAACATTCTCAATGGAGTCCATAGTTAAGATTTTTTTAGACTCCTTAAAAATGAAAAAATGGCTGAGTGATCTTGTCTTTATCAAACTCGTTAAAATGGTTTTTAATAGATGTCTTGTTGGTGCTAGTTTACCCCTTTTTCGAACCGACTAGACTACCTTCAAAAAAGGTACCCCAGTGGAGTCTTCTTTTACGTTTTTTAGAGTCTCTAAATATGAACAACCGTCGAGCTTACCTTCTCTGGGCTCGTTAAACTTACATCGAAGGACATTACCATTGTGTGTTTTGTTAACCGCGTTTGCATACCTGCGTCTTTGGTCTAATGTCGGCTCCATGTTTCTCTCAACTGAACCATCTAAAGCATTCCTTATACGCAAGCCCTGTAGCACTTTGCCTCTGCCTCTTGACACCTTTGGCCCCTGGAGGATTTTTCCCGAGTGTCCTTACTTTGAACATCAGTCTTGTCCCTGCGCCTTGAACTTGTATGTTTGCAACACTCATTCCTCCTTTGTAACATAACATTCTTTTATTATTTTTCCAAAATTATTGAAAAATACGAAAAAAAAATCAAATACACCCCAAAAAGAGGAAGGGAAAAATATTTTATTTATTGGCAGCATAATGAGTCGCCCTTGGATAAAGTACATCTGTCTATTTCTTCGTCAAACTCTAGGATTTAATACGACCTTAGGAAGCTGTTCTCACTACATAGAGTTGTGTCCTCCTCCATTTGGTTATTCTTCCAAACATATGGAGAGTTTGCGTTGCCTCCTGCCTCGTATACTTATGTTAATGCCTTGCTGCCTGAGTCTCATCATTTGTCGTGCTATTTTCTAAGGGATGTTTTTACAAATCCTGAGTCAACCCCTCTATATTTTGTCTCTTTCCCTCATACTCGACCATCCTGAACGTCCAATCAATTCTTTGTTTGAAATTAATAAAGCCTTCAATCTGATCATCAAGATTCTCTAGTCCATGACCGACGAGACATCGAAGACCTCTGGGTAGTGAAGTCATACACTCATATTACACTCCTACCTGAGTTTTGAATATTTTGAAGTTGTTGTTCGAGCTCTGAAGACCTCATCTCCAGCCATCAAGCCTTGTCAGCTTCTAGAATATGGATACTCTACATGTATATCTTTTTGATTTCGAGATGTAGCTCCGGTGTGTATTGCTCGTGGCTAAAATTTATATAGTTATATGACATGGATCTACAGTGTATTTGATTGGTAGCCATGATTTTATGTTATCCCGAGCATGGATTTGCCCGCCTCGGTGCGTCAATTATTATTTTGCAGACGACACCTCCCGATTTCTGGTCCCTAGGCTCACTTGTTCGGCATATTGGTGAAGATTGTTAATGTATTTAGACCATCATATGCTCTTATTACCTCAGACATTAGGGGGCATCTGTTATAACCCTAATTTGCACCATACAATCTTACCTGGCATTAGGCCATCTCAGATTCCTTCTTTGCCAAAACACTGTTGAACAACTCTTCTTAAAAACCCCTTTTATAAAGGCCCATGCGCCCTGCTACATTACTAGACGTGTGTACATGCTAGCTAACCCAATACATCTCACGTGTACCTACAAAAGAACGAAAAAAGAAAATTTGCTGACGGAACACACAGCTTTGGGTAAGTTAACTAAACCTTTCGGCCATGCATGGATGGACATTCGACCAAATACCTAGCTTCTTCTAGCCTATAAAAGAAGGGTTAGGAGTCCCATTTGGAGGAGGAAAATCATAGCAAATAAACTATACCCAATTGAGCATTCCCTTTGTCCCAACCTTTATCCATCCTTGTGCAAAGAGAAGTATAAAGCAAAGTAGTTGGAGGACATTTGAAGAGGAGCCCAGGACCAGTCTCGAGGAGTAGTGTCGACCACATATTGTAAGTTTATATTGTGAATATTAATACAAAAAGGAATACTTTTCCCATCCCGCCATATTATGTGTTCAAGTTGAATGTTTATTTTATGATATTGTCACAGCTAAGCTAGTAATTAGTATATGAAATGCATGCTCGTAGCTCTCTGTTTGTTCATGTGTGAATGGAGGTCATCTTTGGGAGGAGGCTTGCAATCAAAGAGCAAGAGAAAGCAAAGGGATCGACATCAAACAAAGGACTTAAGGTAGAGTTACCGAATATTGTTTACACCTTTGTATTGCATGATTGCGGGCTTTTGCGTTGGGAGAATAGGAAAGAGTAGAAGCCTTTGAAATGGTCATTTTCTACATGCATGATTAGAACCATTAAATGCTAAGTCCATAGGAGGGATTCCCACCCACAACAAGTTTGCTTGAATTTTTAATTTTCTGGCCATTTTTTGGAACTTTAAGAGCCTAGCTCTCCCATGCCTTTGCTACCAGAGCACTAGTTCTCCTTGCTAGTATTACACAGAGCGTTGGAATGCTCTGGTTCCCTTTACACCAGAGTGTTGCCCCTTTTCTGTGAAAAATCTTCTAGGGTTTCATTCTCTGAGTTCATTTCTTGCTTTTGGCACTTGCTCAGGAGTCTTACAACCTTAGTACATCTTGGTCTTTGCCTTCAACACTCCTCTTTCTGAGAATTGATCACCTTTTGTTTGGAATTTTGATGTTTTTTTCTTACCTTGAAGTCACTCTTTGTCTTTGACGATTTAGAGTCAACTTACTCTTTTCTTCTCATTTATTTGATTGAGTGGAATATTTTGTGAGGAAACTCAAGGATCTATGCACTATTCCATTTGATATTTGAGGTATTTTTTCCAAGCAATTCTTGGTTTTTCATCATCCATTACCTTTCTCCTACCTTCACTAGAAATTTCACCTTCTTTCATGTATTCTGGGTAATTTTTTTTGCAAACTTTTTGCTATTTTTATGAGTTTCTAGAAGCACCAACGCCCCCCTATAGGTCATACCAGAGCACCAACTCTCCCCTACAATGTTTTAGGGGGCGCTAGTGTCTTTTTTGAGTGAAGTTGCCTTCTTTTGCTTAGTCTTTTGCAGCCTGTTTTGTAGTACTCTTTACCCAGAGTCTGTGGTTGGTTTGTGAAATTGTTTGGATTGGTTCTTGATGGTTTTTGATGCTTGTCACTCTCTTTTGTCTTGATTGGAGCTTGAAACCTATTTTAGAAATGTGAAATTTCCTTTTCTAGCTGCATTTTTGTCAGGACAGTTTTGAGTGGTTTCTCTTTCTCCCTATCATTTCTTGGATTATTCTTCGCATTTTATTGTCTTCCTTGAATGCTTGCATTTGAAGTAGCGGAATTGCATATTTTTTTTGGCATCTTGGGACATTGTGCATATGAAATGATGAATGTTTTCTCCTTGTAGAATATCTTTCATCGAAATGAAAAGATTGCATATTCATCTCTTTGCATAACTTTCTAGTCGGTCAAAACACCATATTGTCCATGCCATTTTTCCTTTGAGTAACAACAACCTTAAAAAATCAAGTGCTAAACTAAAAATTGATTAGCCATTTTTTACATTTTCTAGTAGCAAACCTACATTAGATTAGTTGTAGGTATTTGGAATAGGTGTGAAAGATAACTTTCCAAAGCTGCAAACAAACATAGGATCTTGTGTTAGGGAGCAGTGAAATCCAATTGCTACATTTTTTCCTGGGAAGCCCTTCTCACACAAGGGTCAAACTTGAGGTTGCATTGAGACTAGCAGAGTTACTCACCTTATTTGTTGGTCTTGGTGTAGATATTGTGCATATTATGGGGGTCGCTTGAAGGTATACCCACAATGACGAGTGGAAGCCTTTCAATTTGATTTCGGGCTAGATACCCTGCCCTTGTGGGTGGATTGGACTGTCGACTGTTTCCCTAGGCATCACTGTTGTAGTTGTCAACCTTAGTGGCCTATCTCTTTAGGGTATTTACACAAGGTGAATGTGGAGGGGCAAGTCTTCACGGTACCTAGAATCGACGTTGGCCAGACTCACTCAGGCTCCTTGGAGGGTATACCTACGATTATGTGTGGGAGCTTGCACCAGGGTGTAAGTCCGTTGCGCAAGTCATCAACGTAAATTTTCCACCCTCTCTGTCTCAACCCCTTCTTACTTTGTTCCCACGATGTTGGATTTCATCACCTAGTGTGCTCATTGTGAGAAGGTTTTGTTTTCTTGCTTGATTACTAGATTTTTAGTGTGTGTTGTTTATTCTCACTAGCAGAATCTAGGTTGGATTTTTTTTTTTTATGGTATCAGTTCCCGGAATGTCCAATGAAGGAACCCCTTTACCAGGGGAACCCTTTGTTTTTCCTTCTTATGAAAACGTTGGTCCTCCTTACATCACTACTTTGAGCCTTCCAGGTCTCACAATTGGGTTACCGGTATGGTTGTTTTCCACTCCGATGATCTCAAATGAAGGTGCTTCAGATGTAAGCACACCACCCACACATCAACCTCATGTCGACCTTTCTCCTTCTTCGCCCGTCAGGTCTCCTTCCATTTCTCCTTCTTCTCCTAGTGAAAGATCTCAAGCGAGTAGCCAGATTGATAAGAAGAACAAGAAACGAAAAGAGAAGAAGAAGAAGAACCTGAAAAATACCAAGCCTCCAACTACATCAGATGTTGGATCTAATCAACCAACTACTGTTAATAGTACTGGGAGTGTTGATGAGGTCAACAAGATTAAAATGAAGGATCTGAAACCCAAATTCCCTTGCAGTATTTGTAAGGGTGACCACTTTCTGAGGGATTTCCCTGGTCTTCCCAAGGTCTTAGAAATGTGGTCCTCCACGTCATTGGCTCCTTCTAGACATGTTGGTGATGCCCCGTCAACTAGTGACGTTAAAGTTGGTAAGAAGAAGAAAACTGTCAAATTTCCTTGTATGTTATGCGAAGGTGATCATTATTCTCACCTTTGTCCTCGTATGGACGAGGCTTCTTCTCTTTTGAAAAATCTTCAACTTCCAATCGGTTATTGTAAGATTTCTCCCAACCCATCGTTAGTTGATGGACTGTTCAATCCGGTTCCGTCCCCGGTCAGTCTAGTTGATCAGGTGGTCAATCTAGTTTCATCCTTGGTTGAACCACTCACCAAAGTAGTTGATCCAGTCCCATCATCGATCAGCCCCACTCTTCATCAAAAGAGTGAAACCAAAGTAGTCAATCTGGTTCCGCCATTGGTCAATCCCACTCCTCCTTTGAAGAGTATCAAAGTGGTCGATTTGGTTCTTCCATCGGTTGATCCCACTCCTCCTTTGAGGAGCGCAAAATTGATTGATCTAGTCCCTTCCTCGGTTAGTCCCACCCTTCATCCGAAGAATGCCAAAGTGGTTTCTCCAGTTACATAATCAGTCAATCCCAATCTTCCTCTGAAGAGTGCCAAGGTGGTCAATCTGATCCCATCATCAGTCGATCCTACTCTCCCAATAGAGAGTAAACCCGATATTGCCCATGTTTTTTTCATTGATACAAAATATACCATGTTGGGGGGCATTCCTCCTTCTCCCATGAAACCCCCTCCAAGTAATGAGGCCATCCATTTTGATTGGGGTGCGCTGACTGGACCTCGTCTTCCCTCTCACATTCCTTTCAATATTATTGTACAGGTTTGTGGTTGGGTCATTCCTCATACACTGATAGATGAGGGTTCATCTGTTAGTATTTTTTCCTCTATTGCTTGGAAATATTTAGGTTATCCTCAGCTTGTGCCGGTTACCTAGACTCTGTTCTCTTTTAATAGAAGAACTAGTCACCCTTTAGGGATCCTTCCTTAGTTTCCTATAACTTTGGGAGGGAAAACAATCTTTATTGATGTTATGGTAGTCCAGGACCCCTTGGATTTCAATTTGCTCCTTGGGCGAGATTATGTCTATTCCATGAAAGCTATTGTGTCCACTCTCTTTTGTGTGATATCGTTCCCTCACGATGGAATAATGGTGACTATTGATCAACTTTTGTTCGTTGGCCCTGACTTGACCATCAACCTAATAACCTCCTTAAATGGGTCTTATATGCAGTCGGTATCACCCTTTCTGCAGTTCATTTATGTGGCGTTGTCTCTCATGACTTCAACTTTGGATGACTTAGATCTGGTAGTTGACATGGTGATCTCTTCGGTAGGGCTATTGGAGCCCGATATCCTTACCCCTATCGTGGTCCTCGACATGTGTTCCTTCTAGAGCATTCTTCTTCCATCTAGTGAAGATCTTTTGGAAGCCATGATCGAGTTTTGCCCCTTGACATGTTGTCCTTACAGAGTGTTATCCTCTTGGAAGCCATGATCAAGAAGAGTCTACGAGCATAGTTTTTCTTCTCTGTGGCAAGCTCGTTAAAAAATGAAAATGAGGTCACGAGCATGGTTTCTCTTCTCTGTGGAAAGATCGTTAAAAAATGAAATAGAGGCTACGAGCATAGTTTTACTCTCTGTATCAAGCTCGTTAAAAAATTAAATAAAAATCTAGGGACTGAACCTGGAGCCTTGAGCATAGTTCGTTTCCTGTGTCAATCTCGTTAAAATATTAAATAGAAATCTGGGGACTAAACCTGGAGCCTTGAGCATAGTTCGTTTCTTATGTCAAGCTCATTAAAAAATGAAATAGTCACCTCTCCTGTCAGGTCGAGTCTTTCGCCAGATATCATAGATGTCGAGTCGAGTCTTTTGTTAGGTCTTGTACTTGAACCTTCATTTCATCCACCCTAAATCCTTTTTCTCCATCTAGTAGAGAAATTGGTGACAACCTCAAAGTCGATGAATGAATTGAAGCTTGGGGGGCATGTCTCCAACCTTTGATGATCATTCTAGAGGCAAGCCATGAGCTTTCAAGTTGGGGTACACCGAGCTTAGTCTTTGTTCCTTCTTGTGCTCGTAAATACATGAGAATGTAACCAAGTATACTTTTATCACTTTTTCAGACTCGTAAAGGTTATAGAAAAAAGGAACCCCTTGGAGTCTCCTTTAATCTCTTTTCAGACTCTCTAAACATGAAAAGATTGTTGAGTGATCTTGCTTCCTTTCCCACTCGTTAAAATGTTTGAAAGGGCATATTTCGAGTGGTAGTTTATTTTTTTTTCTGCCTTGCGAGACTAAAATTACGAAAAAGGACAACACTAGAGTTGTCTTTATGTTCTTTTCAGACTCTCTAAATATGAAAAATCATCAATTTTACCTTCTCTAGACTCGTTAAACAATCATACATTGAAGGGCCCATATGGGACCAAATCCTTACTTCTTCCAGTTCGTTAAACAAAGGAAGAGGGACTTACCAAAGGTGACTTATATCGAGCATGTCTTACCCTCCTCGAGCTCGTTAAACTAAAAAGAGGTACTCGTCTATCTGGATGGGGGAAAAAAATGAAGGAAGCAAGCCAAGTAGTTTTTGAGAACATTACCAATAATTCTTATAGTCGCCCTTGAACACGACATTTTATATTTGCACACATTTTTATCCGCCGAACCTTTGCACTGAACCAATCCTTTGAGTTTCCTTACTCCTTTGGGTCACCTGACGAAAGTCACAGTATCCACTTCATTATGAAGTTTTGGTCCTTGTCAAGTTTCTACTGTCATGCCTCAGTGTTCAAGGGAAGTATCCGCCTCAAGAGTCAACCACCACAAATTCCTATTCCAATACCCATGTCAGTCCATGTTATTTTGATCCACCAATTACATCTATGTGTCAGTTTCGTGTCATTGATGGGGGATACACCAAGGCCCTCCCTCAACGAGTCTATTCATGTTGACTTCAACACATTATCCAGGAGATAGAATTAGAAACCAGTTATTACCTTGGGACCTGCATGCTTCAATGGAAAGCCTCCTCATGTCTGACAATAGGTTTACATCATTGATTTCTGATCGGATGATTCCATGGATGTTCGACTTTAGCTCATCCATTCACATTCGTTGGAATGTACTAGATTACCTTGGGAATCATTGACATCAATGGTGATTTCCCTCGTGCTTGTTAACAATTTACCTCATTGATCGATAATCAAGCAGTTTCTGCCATGTTCAACATCAAGACATCTATTCACATGGTTAGACTCACACTGCATCAGGATCGGTAACAAGATCCTGGGTTGATTCATCACTCTTATATGTATATTGCCTAGGTTGCGACATATTTTCTCTTGAACGTTGACACATATACTATCACATAGATGTTATAACAATATTTGCCTCACCATTTCTATCTTGCACAAAGGGCCTTTTTCCATTTCCCTTTGTAGACTTATCATCCCCTTTTTATGAATCCAGACATAAAAATATACATTTTTCCACATATATTCTCCCTATCTGCTATGCAAGATTATGCTTGTTGATTCACTACATCCCACGTACATCGGGATTTGTGCCAAAAAATACAAAATGAGGTCAGGTTTCCATGTCACGATAGGCGATCTATGATCCTTGCCCTTCCATATACTGGAAATGTTCTGACTCGACCCTTCAGTTGCATATTGAAGGCTATAAGAGCACAATTTCGACCTATGGAAAAGAAGGAGAAAACATTCAACTTTGAGACCAAAGTTACTCTGGAGAAATTACTTCATATTGAGTTTGCATCCCTCTGTCCCTCAAGAATGAACACAGTGTTCAGCCTCCAAGCTCTTTCCCTATTGTTGAGAGGACCTCATTTCCTCTTTCCTATGAGCTTTCCTTTGGTGGAGGATTGAAGTGGTGGAGACCCAGTTGGAAGGAACTTGGTTTCTTGGTTTCTAACGTGCCGACACGAAAGTCTGTATCGTGGTCACTTTTGCTGATCAATTATTAATATAAATACTCCTTTCCCATCCTATTGATATCTTGCAAATATATGATTATTATCCATGGGCGTGTTTTTAATGTTTATTAATGGATTATGCTATCTAATGTGATAACCCCTTTTATATTATCACTGTATACTTGCTCTGCTTGTTTGTTGAGAACTTCTTGTAGGTATAAATCTTTGGTTCAAAGTGCTCAACGGTGGAACATCATCAAACGTTAGATCGAGGTAGGCCTCTTTATTATATTGCACATTAGTTTATATAGCATATGTTGGAATTGAGTTGATTTCTACAGTCATAACTGTCTGTTGTGTTTTACCCTTGGCCATAGAGAGTTTTTCCCTTGTAACAATAGATCCACTTTGTATTGGTCATGGATATGTCTTTTTGTCTCATAGATCCACTATGTATTGCTCGTGGGTACGATCAGTTCAGTTCATAGGAGTATAGATACACATT
This sequence comes from Picea sitchensis, assembly GCA_010110895.2. Classification (NCBI taxonomy): domain Eukaryota; kingdom Viridiplantae; phylum Streptophyta; class Pinopsida; order Pinales; family Pinaceae; genus Picea; species Picea sitchensis. The sequence goes on from SNQJ01S0088356.1 coordinate 57,855, forward strand.
GTATCTTCAGTGGCTATACCTTTTTGTCAATATAATTATGGATCCACGGTGTATTTTATGGAAACCATACCTTGCAATTATTTATCACCCAAGCATAGGTATGTTTGCCTTGGGTTTGAAACATATCATAATATTTGTTTGATGGTTGTGTTTAGATTCTACCACGTTCTCTGAGTCCATACCCTTTCTTGAAAATTTCTACAAAGTACTTTAGTCATTAGCTTTTGTCTTCTAACTTCGTACTTTGGGGGGCAATCTTTTACACATCAAAATCACTCACTTCAATGATCACCTATTGTCGTCATTTCAAGTGTCGCAAGTGTCTCAAACATCATACTGCCATATCGCCTATGTTGTGTCTCTAACAACATCACAGGGACACTTAAGACACCTTCAAAGAACGGTTTAAGAAGGAGAAATCATTCGATGAAGAGTACAAAGCATTTTCCATGAAGAAAACCACTTAAAAATGATTTTTGGAAGGCAACACTCCCCTACCCATTGTCAGGGAGTGCCGACGCTCCCTAGACTTCTTTGGGGGAGCGTTGAAATGCTCTATGCACCCTTTTGGGGGAGTACTGCCCTTTCTGAGCGAATTTTGGTTTGTTGAGATAAATCAGGGAAGAATCCCCTCAATCTCTGAAGTTGGTTGGATTCGAATCTGAGGTCAAGGCATGATCTTAGGGAAGATACACAACTGAAGGAGATGAATCCTCAAATTATCCAAAAGATCTGAGTCTCAAGTGGTTAGGTTTCTCCAATCTTATATAAGGAGGCCTTCTCATGGTGAAGACATGGAGATTGAGAGATACCAAACTTATGATCTCATAAGTGGTATTGATATAGAGACATTGTGAAGTATCAAACTTATGATCTCATAAGGGAGATATCATTGAAGCATCAACATTCTGTGTGTGGATTATTTGAGCAAGGTTCTGGACAAAGAGATCTTGGTGAAGTTGTTGCACCTACATTCATGGTTGTAAGCATCTCACTTTGTTTTCATTAATATAAATCTATGCTTGGCCTATTTCCTTTAAAGTTTGTGTACGTTTCATGAACTTGTTTCTTTCATAGATCCATTATGAAGCTAATCATGGTAGTGTAGGAAGTATCATTGTTATTTCTAATTGTATTTCAGGACCTTCTGAAGAACTTGGAGATCAAGATGAGCCCGGATCGAGCAAGGACAAACATCGGTGAAAGGTATTTACCCCTCTTCCTTCTTCTTCTTTGAATATTTTAGCTTCATGCAAAGGAAATTTAGTGTCCACAATAGCACTTTTCTGTCTTGGTCTTAGGATTCTAGAGCCCAAGAGAGAATCCACTTGTCCAGAGGGGGATTTCAACATCTACCCTTTCAGAGTCTAATTCTCTTGGAGAAGCACTCCATGGTCAAAGGTCTACCTATCTTCAAAGAAAAAAATCCCCCATGTGAGTCTTTCTTTCGTGGTAAACATAAGATAGATAGTTTTCCACAATCCTCCAATCATGCTAAACAACACTTAGAGATGGTTCACACTAACCTATCTGGACTAATGCAAACAAAGTCACTAGGTGGAAGATTTTACTTTCTAACATTTATTGGTGATTTTAGCAGGAAAACATGGATCTATTTCCTCAAACACAAGTTTGAAACCTTCATAAAGTTCAAGGAATTCAAGGCTGAAGCTAAAAAACAGAGCAAGAAGTATGTCAAAATGCTCAAATCAGATGGAGGAGGTGTGTATCGTTCCAAATAATTTGCAAATGTTTGCAAGTCACAAGGAATCATCATGCAAACCAATTCCAGGTATACTCCACAGCAAAGTGGAGTAGTTGAGAGGAAAAATTAGACTATAATGAACATGGCAAGGAGCCTACTTAGAGAGAAATGTTTGTCAAATTTATTTTGGGCTGAAGCTATAACATGTTCAGTCAATCTATTGAATTGATCTCCAACCACTAGTGTCAAAATGAAGTTCCCTCAAGAAGCATGGAGTGGGACAAAATAGAATGCCGCTCATCTAAGAACCTTTGGTACATTGCATTCACTCACATACCTTCTGAATTGAGGAACAACCTTGATGATAGAAGTGAGAAATGGATTTTATTTTCTACAATGAGACATCTAAAGCTTATCGCCTATATATTCCTATTTCAAATAAACTTATTCTCAACAGAGATGTAAAATTTCTTGAAAATCAGTTCTGGAGTGAGTCTAAAAATTGCCCTATGGATAGCCAAAATCCACGGGTGCCACTTCCGGAAAAAACATAAAATTCAAGATAGAAAACAAATAAGCCTGTCCTTCCATGATTGCAGGTACAAGGTTGACCTGAAAGCTCCTAGAGCATCTCTTCTTCAAGAAGAAATTCTTCCTCTGAAGTCCAAAATCAGCGAACTCGAAGCTTGAAAGAGATACATCAACAGTTGGATGATATTAATCAGCAAAATATTTTTACATTATTATCATGCCATCCCACATATTTCAAAGAGGAAGCTAAAGAGCCACATTGGGTTCAAGCCATGAAACAAGAAATTGACTCTATTGAGAAGAAAAAGGCATGGGATCTTGTCGATATGCCAAGGCATAAGACTAGCATTGGTGTCAAATGGGTTTACAATACTAAACTCAATGAAAAGGGACAGATTGAAAAACACAAAACAAGCCTTGTTGAAAAACGATTCTCACAGAAACCAGGGATTGATTATGGTGAAACCTTTGTTTATGTAGCAAGGTTGGATACTGTAAAGAACCTTTTAGCCATAACAACTTAACACAAATGGAAAGTATACCATATGAATGTCAAATCAACTTTCTTGAATGGTGTCCTAGAAGAAGAAGTATATGTGGATCAGCCCCTAGGATTCGAGGTCAAAGAGCAACCAACCAAAGTGTATCGGTTGAAGAAATCCTTGTATGGCTTGAAGCAAGATCCAAGATCTTGGTAAAACATAATTAATGCTTACTTGATCAAGGGTTCTTTAAAAAAAATCCTTAATGAGACAACACTATACACCAAAACAAATCAACAGGGTCAAATTTTGATTGTATGCATGTATGTTGATGATATGATATACACTGTAAACATTCAATTAGATAGTTTTAAGCATGCCATGCGATTTGAATTTGAGATGAAAAATCTTGGCATAATGAAATATTTTCTGGGGATTGAGGTTGATCAATCATCCAAAGGCATTTTGTTTTATCAACAAAAGTATGCTACATACATCATCAAAATATTCTTCATGGAAGACTGCAATCGAGCAGAAACTCCTATACCCGTAGGCACAAAAATGAGAAAGCAAGATGAAGGCCCTATTGTAGATTATACTTTATATTAAAGTTTAGTGGGAATCCTATTGTATCTTACATCTGCTAGACCTAATATTATGTATGCAACTAGCTTTGTTTCCAGGTTCATGGAATCTCCCAAAGATTCTCACTGGAAAATGGCCAAACGAATTCTGAGATATGTTGCAAGCACCCTCAATTTTGGATTATGGTACACTAAGTCTGAAGATGATCATATTTTTGGTTACACCGACAGTGATTTTGTAGGCAACCTAAATGACCAGAAAAGAACTTAAGGATATGATTTTCACTTGGGCACAAATCTTATTTCTTTGGAATCAAAGAAGCAACCCATTGTCCCCATATCTTTTGAAGAGGCAGATTATGTCACTGCTACCTCAACTTCCCGTCAAGTTGTGTGACTGCAAATATTATTGAATGACATGTCACATATGAAAAAGGATCCAACTCCCATTTTCTGTGACAACACTTCAACAATTTCCTTGTCAGAAAACCATGTTTTTTCACAAGAAGAGAAACAAATCGACACTCGCTATCACTTCATACACGAGCTAGTAAAAAATGATGAAACATATCTACAATTTTGTGTCTCACGAGATTAGCTCCGAGACATCTTTACAAATCCATTGGGAAAAACTGTGTTTGATTTCCAATGATAACACTTGGGTATTATAAGTGTTGATGTTTGTAACCATTGATTTTAAGATGGAGTGTTAATGATAAACTCCAACAGTTTTTTATTGTACACTTCCATTTGTTCTGGATAGCTATACCAATCTACATTTTTCTTTCCTTTCCTGTTCTTGATTTGTTGGTTACGCCTTGAGCTATAAGTTCATCTGTTTTCTTAATACAAGTGCACTCCACACATTCCTCTTTTTGTACTTTATTCTGTTGTCTCTGTTGTTTCTTTCACTCTGTCTGCGCATGTTCTCATCTGTCTGCACAGTTTCTCTTAAATATGGTGTGAGTTTTGGATTGGAATTTATAATAAAACTTTATGAGAAAGCTTATTGTTATAAAATCTTGTTTTCAAAATTACAATAAAAATGCTAAGAATGTGTTTACATTCAACAATCCACTATACATTATTTATATCCAGTATTGATTGGTGTTAACTTCTTCTGCACATGGATGAGTATCAAATGATGGATTAGAAAAGTTGACATGAAAATGTGTAGGTAGTAGAACATCCCAAATATAGTAATAGAATAAATAGTATAATGCTAACCTTTAGCCATTTTACATGGAAGTTTTTGCCAAAATTTATATAACGACCATGTCCATATTTCCATCTCACTTGACTATAGACACCGCTTATTTTAGACGACATTGTTTCACATCCCTATAAGTGAATTTAGGCATTGGAATGTATATGAACTCAGTTTCAAAAGAAGAATTGTTAAATGCGTTCAGTATGTAGCAAAGCGACCTCCATATCACTCATAAGGTTCTTACATGAAAATGATGGACTTGGTTCATAGAGAATACAATAAGAACGTTATCTAATCGATGAAAATATTCATTAAGAATGCTCTCATTTCTTGGTTGAGTTGCACACATTCCTCGTTCAAAGGAGAGTTGCAAATTTTCAAGGTTGTTTCTCTTGACAACAAAATACCTGCATTTGTATAAAGAAAGAGGGGAAATATAAATCTATAATGTTACATATGGACATGGAAAAAATGAATGAATAAGAGTTCACCATGGACCAAACAAATTAACACTATAAGTTACATAATGTAGGAAACCTTGAATTTCCTTGTGGTAAGCTTGAAGTTGAGGAGTTAGGGTTCCTAATATTTTGGCCGTATCTGGATCTATTTCTAGATGCTTTATGACTTTTAATGATATCTAAAACCTCTTTGACATGAGGTGGTGGACCAGGAATATTTGTATTCTTGTAACCACAAGTAGGTCCATTGGGATAGAAACCAAATTTATACCTGCATTTAAGCAAAACAATGACCTTGCTTGGAATTTCCAAACTAACCAAAATGAAGATGAAGTTGTACTATATATATATATATATATATATATTGGTGTGGTTGTAGACACAATGTTGATCATTGGAACATTATTCATCTCTTGTGAAGTATGGCCAAATGGACATCCAAGAGTGGTCATAGAGTTGGAAAAAATCAGAGGTAGCATTGTATTCAGTACACAAATTTTTGGAAAATTGCCAACATAGCATCTGCTTATTGTGTTTTAGATTTTCTTCAGAATAGTATGTGGCCATTGGCCTTGGCTTGCACCACAATTCTGGCGTAGTGAACTCTTATCCTCCATATCACCTTTATTTTTATTGTTTCCCATTACAATTAAATCTCATATCATATCAGTATCACATTTCTTATTATTGTTTCTAGCTACAACTTGATCATACCATATCAGGAAACCTACATATCACCTTTCTTGTTATACATACATACATACATATATGTATATGTACATATATGTATGTACATATATATATATATGTACACACACACACAGACACACACACACATATATATTGGTGTGGTTGTAGACACAATGCTGATCATTGGAACATTCTTCATCTCTTGTGAAGTATGGCCAAATGGACATCCAAGAGTGGTCATAGAGTTGGAAAAAATCAGAGGTAGCATTGTATTCATACACAATTTTTTGGAAAATTGCCAACATACCATCTGCTTATTGTGTTTTAGATTTTTTGGAAATTTGCCAACAACCACACCAAATGAGG